>BMAW01035729.1:329003-341139 GCA_019974015.1 Nephila pilipes | reverse complement strand
TGATTACACAATATATGCAAATGAAAATAATTAAATAGAGAAACCAGTTAAAAAGAATTTTATAAAAATAATATAAGTAATAAATGGAAATGAAAATTGCTAAATATGAACTCAAAATAAAATTTTAATTTAGAATGAGATAGCATTTTTCAAAATTACTGTTAAATGGGACCGTTCATGCCAAAACAGAAAGGGATGTTAGGATGAGGAAAATGAAATCATGTAGATTAGGTCTGTTATTTCATTTCATTGATATTTCTACTGTGCATTTTAAGCTCTGCCAAATGCCTCAGTGTTATAGTACAAGCACAAAAAAAGTTTAATAAGACTTACATATTCCCTAAAAAATTTCACAGAAAGCAATATTTGCTGATAATCTTGCTAAACAAATAAAATAACCCTTTTTCTTTCATTTTTTAATGAATGTGGCAATTTTATTTTTACATTAAAGTTATTTTTACTAGTTCTTACAGCAACTATTGATTTAAAAAAAAGGACAATAGTTTGAGTCACTTAGCAAATATATGAATGTCTTTCTGTACTTGTCTGTGGGTACAACCTCTAATAGTTCTGATTGTGTCTGTCATGGAAGGGAAAGATGACAAATAAAAGCATCATTGTGAATAGTGAAATTATTTAAAAGTATAGTATTGCTAATGCTTGTTTGGGTTATTGTTGATGTTTGTAAGATATTTCAACCCCAAAGTGTCCACTAAAAATTTTTTAAGTTGATTCAGAATATCGCACTTTAGAGATGAATGGAACCTGGAAATATTTTAATAATAAATCAATGTGTCACATCTGTAATGAAGCAGTAGCAATCTTTAAGGAATATAATACTTCCTGTCATTTCACATCAAAGAATAAGAATTCCAATTATAAAGCAATATCTGAATAAGAAAGAAAACAAAAAGCAAAAAATCTTTGAGAAGAATTATCAGGACAACAAAATTATATTAAAAAGGTTAACAATCCAAGAAGCATCTACACTTGCAAGTTATATTTTAGCATGCAATATTGCTACAGGAAATAAAGCTCTCAGTGATGGGGAGTTTGTCAAGGGATTAAGTTATATTGTTGCATATAATATTGATAAAAATAACATGTGAGTGATGAAGTTTAACAATGCAAGAGTCAGAGATGGCTCTGCTGTGCCAAACAAGGTGTAATAGTGATCTAGACGTTTGAAAAAATGGAAAAAAGAGACAAATTGGTTGACAAGAAGGAGTGTAAAAAACAGAGAAGGATCACTAAGGATATCCCAGGAGTGTTTCAGCCACTATAAGTAAAAAAAGCTCTCAGTGATGGGGAGGGGGTTCATTAGACAATACATGCTCCAAGTTTGTGATATTTTATATCCAGACAAAAAAAAGGGGGGGATTTGGAAATTGTAAGTCTATCTTGAAAAAAGGTGAGTTATAGAGTCAAAGCCATCAATAAAATTCTGACATAAGAGTTAGAGTCAAAGTTCAATCACATAAATTCTGCTCCATAGCTATGGGTGAAAGAACAGATATGAATTATACTGCCCAACTAGTATTAGTTATAAGAAGTGTTCATAAGAACTTTGAAATTACTGAGGAGCTGGCATGCATATGATTGCTATAGGAAACTGCAAAGGGATGTGATATTTTTCATGAATTTCTGAAAGATTTTTCAATTTTGTGCCCCTAATAAATGTATGTAATATTACGACTGATGGAGCACTAAATATAAAAAAGAAGAAGAAATCTGGATTTCTTGGACTTTTTAATCAAAACTATCTCTGGATAGAAATTGTCTTTCTACATTGTGTTATACATCACACCACATAAAATTATTACATAAATATACGTAACATGAATACATTAGTGCTTGATTTAATTGTGAGACTTGTTATTTCTATTTGATCCTGTAAACTTACCCACAAGCAATTTCAAGATTTTCTTCAGTCAATGCAATCTGAATACTCTGATATGCTATATTACATGAACATAAGGTATCTTAGTGCAAGATGCAATTTTGAGTAAGTTTGGTTGCTGAAAGATGATATTGTGTCATTCTTCCACAAGATACAATATTCTGGAATGTGAAATTTTGGAAGACACAATACAGTTTTTGGACTTCGCATTTTTCAAAAATCTTCTTTATCATAAGAACAACTTAAATGTAGAGAGATAGGATATTTATTGACAATACCTGGGCCTATCTCAAAAATTTTAAACCAAAACTTGATCTGTTTACTAAGCAGCTAGCTAAGAGCAACTTGTCTCATTTCCCATGTTATATTGAATAGCCTCAGTAAATGAAAACAAGCTTAAGAGTAATGAAGATGGCATGAGAAAAGTGCATTTTCAGTTTTAAAAAGCAGATTTCAAGATTCCAATACCATTCATACAATATGGGAGATTTTCGCCATGCCTTTCAACATAAATTGTAAAGCGTTGGGACTGGATTTGTAATTTGAATCAATTGAGTTACAAGGTAATAATCATCTCAAGCAATTGTTTCTCAATGTTCCAAAATTTAGAGTTTTACAAATTGTTATCAAAAGCAAATTTCCATGCCCACAGAGAATTAGTACATTGTTTGCTTCATCATTTACATGCAAACAAATGTTTTGTACCATTAACCTTAGGAAGAGTTTTATTAGAAATAGATTGAGAGATGAATCAGTTCATCTCAGTTCTAATTAGTACATTACAGTTCTAGCTTGAATTTAAGAAACTTAGAAAAATGCAATTGTAATTTCCTTCATCACATTAATATTAGTATTGTAACATTTGTATACTCTTTTTTTTTTAAGTTTGTGAATAAAATTATATTCACCTACTAATTTCTTTTTTCTTTTCTTTTTATGGCCCACTCCCAAAGAAGTTTGATCATCAACGTTCAAACAGCAATAAGTGAATATTAATATTAATGTCTTTTCTCTTTATTAGTTAGTACAGCTATTATAATAAGAAATTCTCACTATAAATACGTTTCACATGATTAATGCTTAAAAAAATCTTTAAAGGCATATTATGCAACACACCATCATAGTTCACCTGGTTCCTACTTTTGTGCTTATACAAATGTTTCAGACACTAATTATGATTGACTATGATTATTAACCATTTTATTAGTGTTTTCAGACAACAATGGGAAATCACATAAAATAATTGTTCTATCTCCTTGTGACGTTGGGTTATTTCCAATTTTCTCTTCATAATTGCATTTATATGTTATACATCTCATCATTTCGCAGAGTAATTAGGGATCACAACTACTATTAACACTTAGTGCTGTGTTAAGTTCGCATTTTGTATTGTTCTGTCTCTTGACCAGATTGTGTTGGTTCATTAGTTTCTTATATATTATGTGATAGATGTGATGCATTTTTATGAAAGATACTGTTTATCAATGTCATTTGTAAAATGGAATGATGTACAGCGCAATCCATTTTAGGGTACAAGATCCTGATGATTTCACTGCTAAATTGGGCCGAAGAACTACTTATTCTCCAGCTGAGATCTAGAAGCTGAAGACTAGGAGTTTAAGAAGATCACCTAATAAAAGTTATATTAAAAAATTCCTGTGCTATAAAATATTGACTGAAGAAACTGCAAATTTAATTTAAATAACTGCTTTATGCCATCTTTTTCAAACCTTGAGACAGATTATTCATTTATAGATTATCAATAATTGATCAATTACTATGGAAATATGTTACAAAGCAATTAGTTAAACTAATCCTTTTTACTTATAAGGCCCCTGAGGTAAATAATTTAGAAAAATATCAAAAACCTCACATGTACAAAATATCCATTCTGATTTTTCTCATTTTATTATTTGTTAAATATTTCCTCTTCCTCCATTGTAGCATTCAATACAAATGTTTTTTGTTAAATGTTTGTAATCAAATTACTCTTTTAAACTTCTTTTGGTATACATTAATTTCATAATTGTTACTTTCATTTAAAAAAAAACGTTTTCAAAAGATAAAATTTCCCAATTATTAAAGGAAGATAATAATCAAGAGCTTAATATTTTTCAAAATTCTTATGTCTAGCAATATAAAACTTACACATTATATGCCATAGACTGTTGTTTCGTCTCTCCATTGACATGCGCTACTCAAGTTTCATCACCAGCCACTATTCTGTTCAAGAAGTTTTCCCATCTGTGTGGTACCAGAAAGAAATTCTAAGGCAGCGCCCATTCAACTGGTTTTGCGGATCTCCGTGAGGATTTTCGGCACCCATCGGGCACAGAGCTTCCGGTAGTCTAATTTTCCCAAGACTGTCTCATACAAAACTGTCTAAGAAATGTTTGGAAAGTGTTCTGAAAGTTGGGAGATTGTGAAACTATGGAACAAATGAATTTTTTCATCTCACTGCAGACAGCCTTCCACTCCGTAATTTGTCATGGATCATTCTGTCCTTGAAAAAGTGTACCCATTGATGCACTACACCTTCACTCATAATGTTTGACCCATATACGGCACACAATTCATTATGAATATCCACTGCTGATAGTTTTTTGACCCAAAGAAATCTTATCACTCCTCGCACCTCACATTTCCCGAGATTTTCTATGGCGGCTCAAATTTTGTCATGTTATAACTAGCAAATGCTTGGCCCTACGACACTCTCACTCGCCGACTGGAAGCTTACCGAATCACAGAATGCTTGTGCATTCGATTGAGGGCACTCTGAACCATACTTCCAGCACCATGTCCAAACAGCGGTTAGTTTCCGAATTGCCCTCGTATATATACCGAGTATACATATACACTTATGTAAGCATACCATTTTGTAAAAGCATATTTGTCACAGTTTTGAGAAAAAAAATTAATCAAATATGCAACAACTTATTTCAGTACCTAAGTAAAATATCATTGCCCCAGAAAAGTTGGCACGATTCCAGCAACTAATGATTTCCAATCCAATTATACCAAACCAATCATTGTTTGGCAATGTTTTTCCTGTTTGCAAAAATGCTCAATGGGATGGGTCAATGTACCCTTATTTCCCTTAGATCTCATTTTTATACTATTTTCATTATTTATAAAATCCTTAACCTGAAAAATTTTAGAACTATGTTTCAAAACATTCTCTTAGAAATCAAATTCAGGGCATACACAAACACAATTGTTTAGATAAATAGGTACAGATAAATTTAGCAAAGAATAATTACAGTTGTTTCTGACAACTTTGATTTGTGTAGTGTACATATAAAATGAAATATATGAAATGAAATCATCATATATTTCATTTTTATATTTTAATCTTTTTCAATCCATAAAGAATATTTCAAACATATGTCATTAAACAACGATCTATTGGCTTAAAAGCTGCAGATTATGCCATCACTATGTTCCATTGTATTCAGAATTTTTTTTTACTTTTTATGCTTATTTTTTCATTATGTGTTAGTTTTCATTACTTTCTTCCCATTGTATGGAGCTTCCAAACTGCTATCTAAAGCAATACATTTAAAATAATAAAATTGATAAGTAGTTTTAAATTCTTCTGGAAGTAGTAATTCTTTAAACTTCAATGTCAATAAAAAAAAAAATCAAATGTTTTCAATTCTTTAAACTTTCTCTGAAAAATGTAAAACATGAAATTAAAATTAATTTCATGTTTAATTAAAACATGAAATTTTTCATTTTCAATACAATAATAAAGTTTAAGAACCTAAACATTTAAGCTTTACTCGTTGCAAAATTACTTTTTTAACTGCAAAATACACTAACTGCATTAATCTATTATAATGATTTTGAGCATGAAGCAATATTTTCAAAATTTTAACTTGATAAGGAGTTCTTACCTCACAGATACATCCCAAATAGGATATTCATGTTCACTATATATATTCACTGCTTCAAATTTTTTTGTACTCCAAGCTCGAACTACAAGAATTAAAAGTGCTTTCAAAGATAAGTACAAATATATATATATATATATATATATAAACTCATTCACAAAAGTATTTTTTAAGAAATGGATTAAATTTATAGAAAACACTTTTTATAAAAATAAATTAATTTTATATAAAAAAATTAATATATAATATTTTTCAAATTTTTTTTCATGAAACAAAATATACATAATATATTTCTGAATCTTGAAGGTAAAAAATACTATCTCTGTAATTCAATGTTTTAGAGGAGAACCAATGATTAATAACTCTTCTGTTTCTCCTCTTTTAAATCAATTTTTTAAATTCCATTAAAACCTATAATTAAGACAAATTCAGTAGCAATCTTTTAATATGTCAAAAGTAAATAGCTTATTTAAATCAAACATACTGAGAAAATTAAAAAAATGTTTTTACCAACAATTACAACCAAAAGATCTCAATACGGAATTATTTCTAAAATTAATATATTTGTTATTAAGTTGAGTGGGATTGTAGATCTTTAGAAAAATTACAAAAAACACATAGGAACCATTATACATAAAAGTGGTTGTAACTATTTTTGTACTTAATTCGTGAAAATAAAACTAGTGATTAAAGAATATTTTGTGACAACATTTGACCACATGAATTCCTAATTTAAATATTTGAAATAAAAATATTTTTTTAAAAAACTGGAAAAATGTATAAACAATTTAAAATGTGCTCTGGAGATTCATCCATACCCTAAAGAAATTACAAAAATAAACTAAATTAACCTTTCAAAAAAGTAACACTGGGAAAAAGTATTTAATATTAATATTAAAATTAATCCTAATTTTTTCATCAAATTCAAAAGAGTAGAAACAAAATGGATTTCCATTCTCATCTAATTTCCATTTTGACTTCATGTCATACAAATTTTATAAAATAAATTAATAAACTAGACAAAATAGAAAACATTCAGCTTGAAAATATATCCATTATAAAAACAAGAAATTAACAGTTAATATCTCATAATTTGATAAAACAAGAAGAAAATGAAAAATAATTTTTTTTCACATCAAAACATGTTCTTTTTTTAAAAAAAATTCCTACAATAAATACAATGGTATCTTGAGGTGAGTTGAGGATGCAGAAAATGCACATTTTGGTGTGCTAACTACTAAAATTGTAGTATTACTTTAATGGACTGAATTTGATAAAGATATTTAAGGTGATTCAAATTTTTCTTATAGTCAAATGTCTAAGATTCCACCTTCAATTGCAATAAGATTAAAATATTGTTTTGAAAAAATGAGATAATGTCGCAAAATATGATTCATTCCTTACAATATCTAAATCATTAAAAGCCTTATTTTGAAAATTTTAATTAGCATTGAAACAAAATGAACTACAGGATATCAATTACAAATGTTATTATTTCAAAATGAAATTAAGACATTCACAGTTAAAACCTCACTTACTGAATGTTCAAATTTATTTAACAAGCTTTAATTTTTATGGAACTAAATCTCAAACCTATGACCAGTAAAGAAAAAAGATACATTTCTTCCTCCAAAGTACCCAAATGTCATTCGATAGTTAATTATTTCACTATTATAATTATTTTTTCTGTATCTGTTTCTCAGAGATTTTACAATTTCATATATATTACAAGAATGATATTTAGCAAATGGTAATTTATAATAAATAATAATAACCTTATCACAATAATAATAATAAAATTAGTGAAATTCTTCAAAAAACGTCGAAAAGGAAATAAAAGTCTTCCCATATTTTCATATATATCTTAAATTTATCAAGATAACACATATTCCAGCTACAGTTATACACAAAATGTCACTGAATTTCATATTATTTCTTATGAGATATTTAAAAAAAAAAGGGGGGGAGAAAGTATAAAGATATTTTATTGGAAAATGAAAATAATAATGATAATAAAGTAATAAAATAATAATCCACTACCAGTAGTATCTCCAGAACAGGACAATAACAGGTCATGGACTGAGGAATATGATAACCCATAAACCGAGCCTTGATGACCTTTTAAAATGCCACGTAACCTAAAAAGGAAATGAACATATTAACATACATAACAAACTATCATAATACTGCATTAACTCCAAAGACAAATCAGGAATAATTAAAATACAAAATTACTATAAAGTTTAGTTCAATTTAGTTTTTATTAATGTCGCACTAGAAGCAACACGAGGGCTATTGGCGACTCGTAATTTTGAACCTCGGTCAAGTGACGAGGACACCTGAACTGGCACTCCCCAAAATTACCATAAAAGAAAGTTACAACTTGTCAAAAAAAATGGTATAAAATATTTATGAAATTCTGCTATTAATTTTTTTTTTATTTCAGTAAATTTATATTACTTTACTATATTCTTTATGATTTTCATAATTTTATTAAATTTAAATGACTTTGACTTGATGTATAGAAGACATTATATACATTTAAAGAAAGGGGATACAATAAGTCAGCCCAATTTTTTAAAAAAAATCTATTTGTTGAATTAGTAAAACTTGTCTCTGTTCCTTCATTCTAAAACATTTATAATTATTATTATTATAAACTTCCAAAGTATAAATTTTGTATGTTATAATAGAATTATTATTATAAGCTCCTAAAGTAGAAATTCAGTATGTTATAATAGTTTCTTACTCATGACTAATTAATACCTGTAAATTAGTATAAAAATTATAATACTTAAATTATATCAAAATTCAGAAAAATGTAAATGTATTTTAGCTATGTGCATGTAACTCTTACAATGCTTGGAAATAAAATATTATTAACTGTTAATGAAAAGGAAATGTTTATCTTTTTAAATTTAATTCCTTCAAATGACAAATTTGCCAATTTTCCTTTTCTCACAAAAATAAATGATGCAAATTAATCCCAATAGTTGCTTTATTAATATAAATTACGATAGGTTCACAATTATAATATGTATCTCAAAAGTAATGTGCATGTGAGATAAAATCTTGCCTACTTTCTGTTTTCCAACTTTGTTAATAATTTTTTAAATTCATGAGGTTTCTCTAAATACATTTAAGTAATTTCATGCTGCAAGAACAAATCAAACTAATCTGACAATTTAAATTACATGAAAAAGAATGGCAAGTTTTAAGTTAGATATTCTTTTTAATAATATAAAAGTCCCCCAATTTCTTTTACAGAAATTTAAAAAGACTTTGGAGGTTCAGGTGAATAAAATGAAAGAGTTTAGTTTACAGCATAAATTTAAGAAATATACAAAGCTAAGAATAAATGTATCTCAAAAGTAAAACAAAGGATTTCCTAATAATATATATGTGTGCCAATGCAAACTCCTGTAATGGAATTTCAATTACCAAGATGTAGCTGTAGTTTCTTTTGAAGACATTTTATCGAATCAATATTGTTTATTCCTGTTTACATGTTATATTTGATAAATTCACACACAAAATATGGAAGCATTCTTCGACTGAGTGAAGTTATAGCAGTAAGCATTACATAGCCAGAACAAAATCGAAAAAACCAAATGGCACACAAAACAAAATGTTTTATACTAAGCTGCATTTCATGTCCTTTAGAAAGTTCAATCTTTGAAAGCTAGTCATTTATATGTACAAAGATTGGTTGGTGCTAATGTGGATATTGGTTAATTTTAGCTTTAGATTTAATTGAAATTACAAAAGGAGTTATAATGCAAATTCATCCTGTGAGTGTTTGTGCATGCATTTATATAATTCAATGTAATATTCACATTATGAAAAAGAATTCATATTCTTTGACTGAAAAGCGCATCTTTAAATATTTACAAATAGCAAATAAAGATACAAAATTACTCTGTTGGACAATCTTCATTAGTCCTTTGATCATCTAATTCTGATTTTACTGTTTTCTTCATAGTTCGTTTTAATAAATTGGTTGAATTTGAATCAATATTCCAAACATAAATCTTGGAATTTTCAAAACCACAAGCAAGAAATTTGTTGTCTTTATCGATATCAACGGAACACAAACTGAAAAATAAAGCATATAAGATATCCATTGTTAAAAACACACACAAATTGAAAGTAAAAAGAAATTACTTCTTAAAAATAGACTTTAATTAAATTTTTCATTCTGTTATAATCACATGACAGCTTTTTAAAACTTTAATAGAATACATAATGCTAAAAAAAGTAATTTAAAATATAAATAAAAAAAACATTTAATTTTAATATATTTAACAAAATCCACAAAAATTTAATCTAAACTATTTAAAATTTTGAGAGAGTATATTTTATGACATAAATATATTTTTCATGTGTTAAATAAATGGACTAAAAAATAAGTATTTGGAAGAGAAATTACAATTGAATTGTTTATTTAAATTCATAAATACAGTAAACAAAATTTAAATAAAACAAAAAATTACATAAAATAAACATTTCATCTTTAATTTGAAAGAAGAATAATGAAATACAGATAAATATTTTCTATGTAAATCCAATTTAGTAACAATTCATAGTTGAAACTTACAAGTTGTTCAAAAAGCCTTAATAACAGGAAGTAAATTTTTATTCCACATTTATAAAAATGTATTAAAACAAATTTTGTAAATAACTCATTTCAGACACAAAAACACTTTTATATCATTCATTTTCATTGTGGAATTGTATTCTTTATAAACATTCTACTTTACATTTTTGATTCATTTATTAAAGGAATTCTGTATTTAAACAATTCATACCATAAAATTCAAAACTACAGAAAAGTATATATAATTCATTGCAATTTGGAAATTTTTTAGAAATGTATAGTTTGAATAATGTTTCATACTATTTAATATATCTAACCTACCAAAAAAATATGTTATGATCTAATTTTAGCATATTTTTTTATGAAAACTCCTAGAAATGAAAGAAAAATTAATGAAACTTTTAATACATAAAGAAGAAAAAAATATCAGTGACTTCATTAAAGGATGGACACTCCACTCCAAAAATCATTTGTACAACATTTTTTCTGCTCAAAAACTTGAGAAGCTATTTCTTTATGAGTATTTGTTTAAAATCATTACAAAGTCAATTTTGTCTCTTGTTTTACAAGTATTTGAAAAATCACTACTGTGATTTTTTTCATACAAGAGCGAACAAAAATGAAAACTGAAATATAACTATTTTGCATAAAATAAACTTTTCTAGACAAGTATTACTATTGGAAACTAACACTGAATCATGTATGAGTCGAATTATCAAAACTTGTTTTTGTGATATTCAAAATTCTTAGAAGCAAAAATTTTTACATACAAATGGTTTTAAAAATGTGAAAGATGAAATGAAAATGAGAAATTTATTACTTTTATTTTCTGGCCAAGTTGTGTTATGTCTTAACTCACAATAAAAGTGTGCATAAGAAATTTATAAGTTTTAAAGCACAGTTGTATAGGCATGAGTGATTCTTAAATTAGCATCTCACCCCACAATTGCATCACCACACTATGAAAAGACTCTGAATATGAGACTGATTTTATCTACTCTATTATCCTGTTGCCAAAAAAAGAATGATCACTGACTGAACCAAAAAACCCAAAAGCTTATACAACGAAGCTATGAATCAATTCATCAGAGTATCATAGCTTGATTACCTTATTTTTATCAAACATTTAACTGTTATTACTAAAAGGTTGCCTTTCAAGCATATTTTAGTAAAATGTTTGACATTTTCATTCTTTTTAAATTTTTTTTAAAACATTTGTTTAATATAACATTTTTCTATTTTACATAGTTTATCATCACCATATGATTTTCAATACTGGAAAAAATTAAATTTATTTTTTAAATAAGATTTTAAGATTTCAAAATATAATACTTAAAACAAGAAAATATCTGTGTTCCAGGTTTCTGATGAAAGTTCAACTTTAAAGAAATTAAATTATATTTTGAAAAATTCTATATTATACTTTTACAGTCACTTCTAGAATATAAATTTAGATCAGTTAAATAACATACTTTATTTTTCCACATGAAATAGTGTAAAAGTGATTAGAAGATTCTTTCTGAGATTTCTTGTGCTCTTTTCCAACATCTTTATCTAATGATGAATATAAGTCTTCTGATGTTTCAGATGATTCACCATTGGAATTTATTTCAGTCTTAACATTCACATCATTGGAATTTATTTCAGTCTTAACATTCACATCATCGGAATTTATTTCAGTCTCAACATTCACATCATCGGAATTTATTTCAGTCTCAACATTCACATCATTGGAATTTATTTCAG
>BMAW01035729.1:322495-328993 GCA_019974015.1 Nephila pilipes | reverse complement strand
ATTTATTTCAGTCTCAACATTCACATCATTGGAATTTATTTCAGTCTTAACATTCACACTGTTGGAATTGTTTTCATCATTAAGATTCACAGAATTCTCCAACTCCACATTTGAATTACTTTCACTTTCAATAACTAAAAGAAAATTATAAACATTAACATTATTTTAACGTTAACCATTTTTTATTTTAATCTAACAAAATGAAAAATAAATAATACAAATTTCCTACCTAGACCCAATCACAAAAGTTTGTACAAAATAACAGCATCATACACATAAGGATCAATTTCTAAAAGAATAAGGTGTTCTGGAATATTTCAATCCAAAAATGGTACTCTACAAGCATTAGTGTATGACTTTTTTTCAACCTCTTTTTTTTTTTTCCCCCAATTTCAGATTCAACATTCTGAAATGGTATTCCAGTGTGTATGTTTTAAGTGTACGTATTGGAAAATGTTCATATGTAGTAAACATCAAAATGTTAGCACTAAATATTATAGACTATTATTATTGTAATATCAAACTTTCAGCATGAGATTAAAATAAGACTGTAGTGTTGTAAAATAAAGCCTGAACCTCCAAGCATATGGATTGTCAACTATTTGAACGCCTGGAATGTTAGACTACATTTTATTAACTCACAATTCGAGTTTGCTCCAATTGGGAGATTGCATAAAATAAATGGATCTCAGAATACAATTTACAATAATTTATTTACAACTTTTGCTACATAGATCATTTTAAAAAAATATATATCCAAGCCTGTTGTACTTAAAACCAGTAACAGTTCTTACAATGTCCATGGATATATCCATTCCTGTGAATATTTGCAAGATCTCGTAATTTTTTCTAGAATAAATTTGGCCACCCAACAAAATATTTGCAGTTGATTCACAATAACTGAAATAATAAATTCAGCTTATGTTCTCGATGCATTGACTGGAACTGAAAAAATACCTGCAGTGATGAAAGGCTGGTGTAAGACTGTGTGAAGCCTCAGAAGTTATGACTTTTTTAATGCCATGTGTTGATATTAACTTCAAAGTTAATATGCTGCAAAATACCAAACTTGTCATCAGGAACAACTCAACAGGCCCAGCTATGTTCTAGTTGTCCTTTTTGTTGGAATGTGAAAGGCAGCCCATACAAAGTTGGTTGGTTGCCGCATTTCAACTCGTGAGATAGGAGCTGCTGCATTCTCCATCCTAAAGAAGGACTGTCTGAATAAAACTTTGAGAAAGCAATTTTACTCAGTCATTACAACTAATGTCTTCTGTAACAATGAAAATCACTGGAACATTTCCGTTGATGATATTGACATAGGCAATGTTCGCAGTCCTTCTATCTAATATTCAAATTTTGGATCATCACCTCAGAGGGAAGAAATTGCTCACTTGCAATTTGCATCAAATTTGAACTGCCTATCTGAAGGTCTACAGACATGCACTCCAGACAACTAAACTAGAAATAAATTGCCTCCAGTCAAATTAGCTGGCACTTTCATTTCTGTCATTGCCAGCTTCTACTTGAAGGAGAAGAGCCAAAGAAAGTTACAATTTAATACTTACTATATATTTTTACATCTTAAAAATGTGCGGATTAAGTAATTTAATTTTTTTATTATCTCAAAAATAGAGATAAATTACAATATCTGTATGTAAAAAATGTGTATACTTTACTTTCAAATAGTTCATACAGAAATTTTAAGGGGAAACAAAAAATTGAAAGTATCCTTTGGTTCCAAAATGGCAAGAAACTATAATCTTTCAAAAAGAAGTTATCTAAAAATGTTTAGAAGTTAACAAATGAATGTTTTCAGAAGCATGAAATGTCCCATATAAAGTAATTAACAGTTTAATATACACACAGTGATACCTTTCTTAAAAAGTGTCCTTCCTACTCCAAAAAAATTCCCCACATACAGATAGGGATAGCATTTTACAATCAGAGTCCTTATAATACAACTATTACAGAAAATTTTCACCCACTATGATATGCAACCATCAGTGTGAACCAACCTAAACCTATTGCGAACAAATGTCAAATTGCAACTAAATACAAATTTAACCCAGAATGCATTTAACTTAAAAGTTAAACACTAACACAAATATCCATATTAATCCAGGGATTTAAAAAAAAACATATATGGGATAAAAATGAATAAGAATTGCTATTTTAGGCAAAAAAATTCAATCTGGATGAATTAGACATCCATGACCTGACACTATCATGACTTGAGATGAGAGAATTGTGAACTTTCTTTAATCAACTATAGAAAGGAGTTTATTTTACATTTGATAGATCCACATTACTTTCAACTATTTGCAGATATTTTCTAAGCAAAGAGCACTTCCACAAGAATACCAACATCTGAATTCCTATGGAAGTGATTCCATGAAAAGAAGATAGTAGCCTGCATCAAATACTAATCTGAGCTCTAAGGAAAAAATCTTTGGAAAAAAATAGCTCATGATAAATATAAAATTGTGACATCGATATGTATATTTGGGTCAAGAAACATGGTTTTGGATAAGAAATGGATGGGAGTTGTATTGACTGGATGAAAAAAAAATTAAACCAAGATGGATCGAATACATTCTACCATACCTAAAAATGTTGAAATATATTGGAAATGAAACAGTAAATAGAAATAAGCTAGTTTTCTCTGAAACCTAGATCTTTTTCAACACAGATGTATTGAATGACTGAAAGAATCAATTAATTCTAGAATTAGAAAGCTCATTCCTTTAATAATAAATATTTATTAAACGAATATTTTCGCATGAAATTTTTGAATTTTATAAGTTATAATATAATTTACTACTTTTTAGAAAATGATAGCTTCTACAAATTTAAATTCTTCTTGCACTTAAACAATTTTTCAAATTATTTGAGATGAATAAAAAGTCATTCATAAACTCATGTAACAAACATCTCGATATAAATATGAAAAAATATGAAACACAATTCTAAATTTTTTCAAGATATCATTAAAAGGTAAAATACATAAAAAAAATTTGAGGAAAATTATATTTTTTTCTCTACAGCAGGAAATTCAAAATATCAAAACCTGATATAATTATTTATCAATACAGATGACTTAAGATATGGTTTTTATTGAGCTATAATATAATTCCCAGTATTATGAGAATATAATGAAAAAATTTTACAAAAAGATCCAAGATAACTTGAGTAAAGCAATAGATTTTTTTAGTGAATTTTTCAAATTGGCATCTCCATTTGAATCTACAAAAACCTTCATGAAAAATTTAACAAAAGATATCTTGAAGACTGAATTTTCTATACAGTACAAATCCACCAATTGCAGATACTTAGCTCAAATGAGTGCTTAACATCAATGCTTTTTTAGAATATATAAGTAGATAACTGGAAATTCAAATACTGAATAACAATGCTTTACACTTCAGCATCCAGGTTTAATGCATATCCTCTACACAAATAAAATCTGCACCCCAACAAGAAACCAATATTATCTAAACAAATAACTTATCAAAAGCTACAAATAAAAGCCTAAGACTACATAAATAGTGAATTCTCATATCAATAGGCAAAGCCAGAAAATCGATAAAAGTGTCCAATTTTAATTTTTAAAAATAAAATAAATATACATAATTTAACTAACTATATTTAATTATTGAATAGTTATATTAATTTAAAGTATTCTCTCAATAATATATATTACATGAATTCATGAAAGCCAAGTTAATAAGATAATAAAATCGCTACATAGATTCATTACGTTGTTATATGTTCTACATAAAAATGTAAGTGAAATTAAAGAGTACGAAATTTTAAAATGATTGTTACTTTATATATATATATATATATATAATAATGCAAGCAATATAAAAAATATGAACTTAGAAAATGATTATTATACTATTATAACTGAAAATTTATAATAGTATAATAATTTATAATATATTTAGAAAGTAAAACAATTACTTTCTGCAGAATTTTGAGCCTAATTTGATGCGAAAATGCTGAAAATGAAAACTTTGTGTATTTTAATAATCATTACTGTAGATTAGAGATGAAAATTTCTGATGTTTTGGATGAACTGTTATTACTTGTTCTTGTTCATTTTTAATGAACTGTTCATTAATCTATACTCTCATTCACTCTATCTAAAAATTCCTCAAACAAAACCTCAAAGATATAAACACAACAGAATTAGTACATATGATTACTTTACACATTTTAGAAAAAATCAAATTATTGAACAAGAAATATTTTCAATAGAAATAGAAAATATTTTCCAATTTTATCAGCAGATAGTGTAAATAAAGTAACTTTGGTAATTTCTCAAGACAAATATTTATTTAATATACTTACAATTTAAAATAAATAGAGTTTGAAATTGTTTTTATATCATATAATGTACAGTAAATTTTAAGTAAAAGCATCTAATATTTTTATGGAAAAAAATTAATTGGAAAAGTCCTCTTCTAATATGCAATGCATAAGACATTATTCTCTTACTAAAACACACAGATTAATATATATGTAAATTTCGGTTTGCAGAATATATAAAATTAAATATTAAGTTCACAGCATTTTTAATTATTTTCTACGGTTTTAATAAAAGGTACAAATAAAGGTACACATGAAATATTTTAAATATTTAAATACTTATTCTATTTTTATTTTCTTTCATGATACTCAATAAGAATCAAAAGAAAGAGAAAATTTTCATAAAAATTCATTGAAAATCATTCTTAAATTTTATCAAATTCAAATTGATAGCAATGTCAAATAATGCATTAATGATTATGGCTACAAAACGTCTTTGAGTAATCAATCTTGCATTATAAACCCAAAAATACATGATGACAATCAAAGATATTCTTTGGGAAAATTAAAGATGCACAAGCAAAATTTTTATGTATTATTATGTATATTATTTAAGTGCTTTTTTTGCTTTCTAACAATAATTAACGAAAATGCAAGAATTTCAGAAATGGTTAATTAATTTTAAAATAACAATATAAATTAGACTGAAAAGAAAAAAATACAACACATAGAAATAATTCAGTTCTGATTCCTATTGGGTGAGGAAATCATTTATAAAATGAACATGACAAGAACTAAAGACCCATCACCCCCTGCTGGTCAAAATGAACCATTCCATTATGGAATCATTTAGCATTCCTCTCCTGTCCTAGTTCAAAGACCTGCTTGACAGATCTTCTAGTTAATTCAGAGTTTTTTCTCCCTCACTTGTTCTTCTGATCCCAACCTAGTTTGCATCAATCTGTTTTTACTTTTGAAACCATTTCACCTTGAATCATTTTCAATTGATTAATCCAGTTTGTTTATTCCCTGCACCACACTTTTGTTTATTCATTTCACAGCAATTCATTCATCATAGTAGTCTCCTTGTTTCCCTTTAAGTGTTATGGGAGGCTTGATCATATACTCATCAGTTAATGGTTCAATGCAAGGAACTTTGGATGCATGAGGGGAAGTTGCTAGCTCTGTCCATAAATAGGGTGATTTGGTAGGTGGTTGCAATGAACATTTGCTTAATTCCAGTATGATAGTGAGCCTCCAAGTCAGGTAAAAGTGCCATCAATACCTCCAAAATTTTCCCTTGTATGCAGGCTCCCCTACCATGTTGTGCTACAAAAGGTTATATACCAGGAAGAGCAGAGAGGGAAAGATGACTCTGAATAAATCAGAACAGCAAAAGAACAAATTTCTAGCAGACTTTGTACTCATTCTTTTGGAGAAACTGATTCGAAAAAACAGATCATTCTTTTGATCCCAACCTTACTGTAGATTGCAAAACATAAAAAATAAAATAAATAAATAAAAATTCAAAATATGCAATAATTTTAATAATACAACAGTATGGCTTGTTTGTAAAAATGCAAAAGGTAACATTTTTGGGAATTTTTATGGCTGTTCAGAACTTAAGAAGAATTTGCCATGGCTACATCATTGCTCATGGCATCAATTGGTCCACTACTCCTATATTTAATGTCTCAGGTGTACAGCCCCTCAAAATAAGGCAACTTACCTCTTCGTAAGCAAAATTTGAGTATAAAGCTTTAATGAAATTCAAAATTTAACAAAAATTCACTTGCTTTGGATAAAACCATTATATTAATTTATGGTCTATAAAATTATTATAGACCTTAAACATACAATCTGGTTTCATAACTTTGAGTTTCCTTTAACCAAAATCCACATTAAAAAACTTTAAAAAAATTCTATGATTTTTAATTTATTAAAAACATATTTAATTTCAAATTTTATCCAAGATAAATTGGTTTTTTCCCTCTGAAATAACATTCTACTTAAAAACGTCATTAAATGTGTTAATTCTATGTTTTTCTCTTTCAAAAAGAGATGCCAGTTGTGTTAGATAAATTTCATACCTTACCATTTACATAAAATGCTGATGACATATATTTAATAAATTTATAAATAATAAATAATTAAATGAATTTCCAATGAAGTTTAAAACGTGGC
>BMAW01035729.1:284995-317495 GCA_019974015.1 Nephila pilipes | reverse complement strand
ATAATTTTCCCATGTTAAAATGCAAGATAAATGAGTGTTGAATTAAAGAGGGAGTACTGCTGTTCAAGATTTTTGATTTTTTTTTGTGCAATTGAAAAGTATTTTTAATAAAATATATCAGTGAAAAACAACAAGATTATTGATGTACAGTTTTTAAAAAAAATTAGCAACATATTTAAAGTAGTTATTAAATACAACAAAAATCCATAATTGAAATTATTTTGATGTAGCACAGAAATGCTTGACATGCTTTTTTTCTAATGAAAACCTTCATTCTAAAAAATCCATTTCATAATAATACTTAAAGGAACATGCATTCAGAACCATATATTTTTAATGACATTTAAAAAAACTATTCTGAATTATTTCATAATTTGATTGTTTTTAAATTGCAATTTCCCATACCTGTATTAAAACTTCCATATTAAATTATAAATGAACCAGTAATAAAACCATATTAACCACTATAGAATCAATATGAAAAAAAGAGATTCCAAAGTGAAAATTATATGCTTTGTTCATACAAATCTATAAAAAATACAAACATCTATTTTTGTTTTTCACTTTTAAATTCAGCAATAAGCAATGTAAATTCTTATAAAATAATGCCTAGAAAATCAATAAGTTTTTTTAAGGAAAATATAACTAGAGGAAAATAATAAAGAAGGGAGATTTACATACAAGTATATAAAAATCAGAGGCATACAAGTATAATAATCTCATAATTTATTTATTTTTATAAAAATAGTTACATTTTTACTTAAATATTAATTACAATCATTAATAATTAAATACTTGAACTTTAATACTAAGAAACATTTTTAAATGTCCCCTTCTTTTCATTGTCAGTTGTTGCTAATTCGCAAATAATTATTACATGCTTAGTGAAATTTACCTGTAAATATGTCTTCAATAATTTCAAGCTATCTTCAGAAGCTTTAATCAAATACTTGTTTTCACTATAAAAAGAATGTTAAAAAAAATTAGAATTAATATTCTATAGATCTGGAAGGTTATAAAAGTTATTAAATATCTTTACTTTTGTCATTTAAAATTATGAAAAAGAAAAGAAAGCAAAACAGCTATTCACAAAATTCGTATTTTCATCATTTTGAATAGAATAATCAAACAGAATTTTAAAACATAGATACATAACATTCTCTCAATTTTAATATCCATTTGATGAACTAAAAAAAAGTGTACAAAAATAACCAAATAACAATGATAAATATTATTTAATTCATAAAGAGTACTTTGTATGCCCTGTTATACATTAATAATTAATTTGTCATTTAAAAATGCATAGCTATGCATGTTAAGCATTTAAGTGACAAGTATGAAAAATATTCACATATATTTATCTCAGTTTCAAAAATCATCATATTTCAATGTTAAAATATTAAAATCAGACTTACTAAAAATTTTTGAAGTATGAATGACATTGAGGCTCATGATAAGTTTTAAATTTGTGTAATTCTTCAATGACTTCCGTATAACCTTCGGCATTTAAAAATGGCTTGGAATATTTAGAAATGAACTTTTGAGCTAGAAATAAATGCAAAAATATCAGAAAATACCTATCTTTCAATATGAATTAAGTAGTTATGAATTATTTTATATTTAAATATGTTATTTGTATTAAAAAATGTCTCATAATTTTCATAATATTAACTTTGAGGAATAATTACATATTTTATAACAGTGCTTGGTATTACAATGTAATTTACTTTTATAGAATTATTGGGTAAGTAATATAAACCAATTTTGTAAAACTGTCTAAAAATTTATTTATTTTTCATATCATTTAATAATAAAATTTAATAAGTTTTGATCAAATCAGCCAGTTATGTAATTTATTCATTTTCTTAAAAAAATGTTTTAAAAATTTTTTTTATTCAATATCCATTTATAATAAGTTGGTCACTATAATCAGATGTTAAAAAAAATTTAGCAACATAATATATACACTCTAGTATATTTTCATAAAAACTTGTATTTTATTTACTTCTTTAAGTGTATTTTAAAGAATAAGAAATGCAAAATATTTTGAAAATAATTTTCTTCTCTTCTTTTAAATTTGAGATTAGAAGATATTTTTTCATACTTCATACAATCATGAAAATATAAATATTAATAAGTGGTGTCAATGTTGGCACCAGCAATAATAATTAGTTAGGTACTCCTTTGAAAGCTATTCTTTAAAATAGGTTCGAAAATCATGTGGTCTATTTCAAACAGTTATCTCCTTTGAAAGCTATTTGTCAAAAAAGGTTTGGAAATCATGTGGTCTATTTTTAATAGTTATCATGTAACTGTTGATCCCTTAAAGTGTGTCTAAGATATGTTGAACAGTTCAGCATTAAGTAAACAAAAACTTATTTTATAAAAAAAAAGTTGATACTTACCTTCTAAAATTTTGTTTTGTCTTAGAAAAATAAAATAAATGTAAACGTAAAGAGGATACACAAACTGGACTAGTTGATCTTTTACTGGCTCAGCAGTTCTTTTAATGAACTTTAGCAACCTATGATATAAAAATGTATAAGAGGGTTTTTTTTTTTTTTTTTTTTTTGAAATTAAGAAATAGATGCAATTTTAAATTCATTGCTGAGTTTTTTCAGCTGGCAATCAAAAGTACCAAGATTCCAGTTTTAGTTTTAGTTTAGTTTATATTAACGTCGCACTAGAAGCAACACGAGGGCTATTGGCGACGGACCTCGTAATTTTGAAACCACGGTCAAGTGACGCCAAGATTCCAGTTAAACAATTTTTTAAGTTTCTTCACCTGAATCAACAAATATATAATAAACAAACAAGGAAACAAAAGAAATTCTCAATAAATAATAATAAATATATATTCCTGTATATTCCTGTTTTTATAAACTTATCAGAGCATATTTAAATTTTTTAGCCAACATTGAAAAAAAATTATGAATTCTATTTTTAACAAAAGTAGACCTATCATTAGAAAATTCAAAAACTTCATTTGTTGTATATTTTCAACCAAAATTCTTAAAAATTTCAAGAACTCTAAACATAGAAAGCATTCCAGGTAACTAAAAGTGAAAATGAAAAAAGAAAAAAAAAAATTAAGAAACTATGTGACAATAATTAAGACTTCTTCAGTGGTCTTTACACTATTGTACAGGAAACATAACAAATGACAAAATAAAAGAATTTAGTTTAGAAATTTTAATTTATAATAAATATGTATAAGTGTTCTTACAAAAAATATGGTATTTTTCCCATTAGATATCTGTCACATGGCACCTTTATGGTCTAGACAAACTTTTTTTGCAACAAAGCATTGCCAATTTGGCTTGGTTTCTATCCTGGTGATAGTTGTATTGTTAATTATGCCCGTTTAACTCTTCTGTTAAAATGACAAAATATTCCTCCACAAGGAACATCAAAATTCAAGATTTGAAGTGATCACTTGAAGCCAAAACAACCATGTAGATTTCATGCTTTGCGAGAAGTGAGAGGTGCTCATATATTAACACGATTTAGTAGTGTTACACATTCTTTTCATTACTAATATACAATTCATGTAGTAATGATGTGAAGATTTGATATCTATTGAGTTTTACTAATAACTAGTACTAAATGTGAACACATTTTATGCCGTATCATTCTAACCATTTTGTTTCCAGTACACTCAAAGTTATACATGTAGAATTTTTCAGCTAATTATGACTTAATTAATTGATTTTCAATAATATTGTAAAAATAGTTCCTCATTTGCTCAATAGATGGTACCACAAATTGGAATCATTAGTTAGCTCATGCAGAGTCCTCTATATTAGAACAAAACTGCAGAGCACATTTGCTCATCAACTCTCTTCTCTTTTGCATTTCACCTGTCAGTGCTCTTCCCTCAGTAGCATTGGATCATGGCTTTGCTCTTGATATGAACAGTAGAAATGTCCTACTCTGAACGCATTCAACACTCATTAACATAATGATACTAAAATAGACTGCCATCATCAGTATTTGAAGAGCTAGTTCCCTAGATAGAGATGTCTTTGTAAATAGAAACTCTATAAAAATTTTCATTCAATTACTAGTAAATAAATAGGATAATTCCAAATGCTGCTTCTTCTGTTTCCACAAAAGTCAAAATCACCATGGAACCTGATAATAAAATTACCCCAGACAACCCGCCCATTGCATAAGAGCAAACCTCTTGCAATGGGCTGGTAGACCTCTACAAAAACTACCAAGATACATAATCTGTTGAATGCTTCAGGGGTAGTGCAAATTGGTAGAATAAACAGAGGTACTGTGCCCATCAACATTAGGATTTTATTTAATAGAATTTAAGTGGCATTGCATAAATTTGATAGAAAACAATGTTCTCAGCTATGTTAGGTATCATTTTAAAATTTAAGTCCTTTGTTTAGTGTAACTATTTTCTTATGTTAAATATCCAAAATATTGTTCTTTTTTGCATATTTGAATTTAAAATGCAATAAATATAATGCTTTTTTCCCATTTTCATTTTTAGAAAGAAATGGAACAAGAAGTTTGAAGTCCTAGTATTACACAAAAAAACCAAGTCAAAATTAACCAATTTGGCACTGAAATGCATGACATGGTTATAATGGAAAAGCACCAAAAATATATAAATCCAAATCAAAACTCATCAGGTCAGAAATTATTATCAATGAGATAAAATATCACATATGTGTTCATCAATAAATAAAAACTCATTTATAAAACAAACTTGCACATTAAAAAGTTAATAATTAATTTTAATTATATAAAATACATCCTATTATGCAAGGATTAATGATCTTAAAACATCTATGTCTAATCATATTTAATATTTTGATAATATATGATTTTAATACTTGCATAACAAAATAAAAAATAATTTTGGATTAATATACAAATTAGTAACATAATATGAAATCTGCAATTGAAAAAATATAAACTATCTTAAAACCTATACAAAGCATTAGACATGCACAATTTTTACTAAGGAAAATTTTAAAAGTCTTGCACTATTTAATTTTAGCAAGTTATAATTATATTCTGTGTCATACAAGAAACAAATAATGTAATAAATATTATTCAAGAATTGCAACTGTACCTGCTGCCTTTTTAACAGTTACATTACTTTCAGTATCAAAAAATAATTTTCAATACCGAAATATATGCAATTTCAAAATATTGCCTGTTGCAATCATTTTCACACATTTTTTAATTTTTTTTTTAAAAAAAATCAGTACTTGTCTATTATAGTGGCACCCAATGATTAATCACCAAGCGACTAAGAAATATTGCCAAGTAGGTTATATCAAAACATAGGTTTCACTAGTTTGGCAACGACTTGGCATAATCATAATTTGATGGGCGCTGCTATAATAGACAAGTACCAAAAACTCTTTCAGAACAAGGCAATAGAATCTTTCTGCCTAATTAATAAATTGAATATTGTCAGTTTATTTTCAAAACAATTATGAATATGATAATAAACTCAAACATCCTGTTTTAAGCAAATTGTTTCATGATAATCTAAAAACTGCTGTTAAATTTAAGCTTGAGTAGCCAGAGTTAATATGAACTGGCTTAGTGATTAAATTAAAAATTATTTTTGTTTATATACACTTTTTACATAGCTATATCACCAAGGCCAACATAAAATGAAAACACAATAAATATGTTTAAAAACTTAGATCATACTTAAAACCATAAAAAATAGCAAAAGAATATTAAGAACAAAATCAGGAAGTATTACAATGATTAAAACACTTTAGAACTTACCCATCATATTCCTTTTCGGCCATTAAAAAGTTTGTTAAGAAATAGGAGATTGCTGGACTGCAAGAATCACTACAATCTTCTGTGTTTTTTAATGATGACATTTATTATTTTTACCTGCAAAAATAATTTGTAAAATTTTAAAAACAAATTATCTTTGCTATTGCTTTCTTTAACATTTTTACTCCAAAATTATAAACAATGACATTTTTGATTTTTATCACTAAAAATAAAAATTAACAAAAGTAATAAAGAAACAAAAGTTAACAAGATCGTCAGGATCTCTTTCGATTTAAAAATAAAAGGAAATGTGACTTACAATTGGTTCAGTTGATACAAAAATAAGGTAAATTTTTATGCAATCTCTAAGGAGCAATTGTTGAATTAAATACCAAACATGTATTTAATTTCATAACATGACAGGAATCGAAATAGTATAATATAGTTCCTTTACTTCCACATATTGTAAGCTTTCCATTTAATGCATATCCCAGTATCCTCTTTGGAAAAAAAAAAACTTATCCATAAGTTTCGGTTGATAGGTGGAATGTGGGATGCAGAGCAACAAGGCTATTATTCCCATTCACAGTTTTTTTTTTTTTAATTTTATAAATATCTAAATAATCTATCAATAGGTTTTTTAAACTAACTTCAGAACCACAACGCATGCGCTATGGAACAGCTTTTACTTTCAGACAAGTAAAAAGTTAACATCAGTTCAGTAGATGTAATTATTGGTTGGTAAAACTAATCATCAACCAATAATACATTATTATCGGGTTTGTTGCGGCACACTAAGAAACCAATCCACTGACATTTTTTTTTCCAACTACATTGCTCTTTCGAAAAAATCTTCAGTCCCTTTAATTAAAACTCCCTTTAATTAGATATAATTTTTTTTTAATTAAACCAGATCTAAACTTACTAATCGTAAGAACTAATGCAGTGAATACATGGTTTTTTTCAGTCACAATTTTGTTTTGTTAATTAAATGATGTAAGAAATTTAATTTTTATTTGAAAAAGAATATTTTTAAATTAGCCTAATATTGGATCAATAATTTGAATCTTTTCACAATTTTGCAGAGCCATTAGCTATGCCAAAGCATGCATCTTGCGTTCGATGTAAACCAAATTTGTATTTTGTGTAATTAAACTCCATGTATTTATTTCTTGCCAGTTGTAAAAGAAACAAAAAAAAAAATTGCTCTGTGAATTAGTTTTGATTTCTTCATAAAAATTATTGTTAATTTTTTTTTGGTCAAAGAAAATTGTTTGTTTTACTCTACTGACAAAATAACTGTATTTATAACTCTACTGTAAAAGAGTATTTTCAAATTAAATAAAAAGAATTTTAGAGCTTTTCTTACAGATGAGGAAATGCTTTGATATTCACTAATTTGAAATTAATTCATCCAGGTAGGGATAATGGCCTTTGTTACCCTACATCCAAACATCAAGTAATCAATCAAGCAATCAAAGAAAGAGACTGTCAAATAAAATTATGTGTATAGCTTTTTTGCACTAAATGAAATAAGTAGATATTTATTCAAAAGAGTATTTAAGGGTTAATAGCAGGGATAATGGCCCTTGTTGCCCTACATCCCTTCTTCATTTAATCAATCAAGGGTTAATAGCTTTTATTGCTTCACATCCGTCATCGATCAATCAACGAAAAGTTGTTCAAGATTGGGGATAATAGCTTTGTTTCTCTATATCCAGAAAACCTCGAACATCAGTTGTTAGAGATTCCAGCTGAAAGTGTGAAGCTACATGTTTTAATTTTTATTCAAACTCTGTTTAAATTCATTGCGCCTATAGTTTTAACAAATTTTCAATTAGAAAAATTTTATATAATAGCTACTATGGAATGGTTGCCTTTAGAATCAAATCCTGATATTATGAACAGATTTTTGGAAAATTTGGGGGTCCCATCAAAATGGAAAATATTTTGTATTGTATCATTAGATGAAGAACTACTTGGCATGGTGCCTTTGCCTGTGTATTCAGTACTCCTTCTTTTTCCGTTTTCTGAAGCTGATAACCAGTACTGTAAAAAACAAGAGGAGATTGCTAAAGCTGGATCTCAACAATTTGATCAAAAACTATATTTCATGCAGCAGACTATAAATAATGGATGTGGAGTAGTAGCTTTGATTCATGCTATAGCAAACAACATCGATAAACTGAATCTTAATAGTGATTCTGTGGTTAAAAAATTTATAGATGAAACTAAAAAATTAGCACCAAATGATAAATCGAAAGTTTTGGAGTCTAATGATGAAATGTGTTGGGCTCTTAAAAATAGTTATGAAAGTGGACAAAGCTCATGTAATAAATGTGATTTTCACTTCATTGCACTAATACAGATGGATTCAAAGCTTTATGAACTAGATGGTAGAAAAAGGGCACCAGTAATTCATGGTTCTACCTCTCAAGAAACCTTTCTAAGAGATGCAGCTCGTGTGTGTAAGGAATATATGGATCGAGATTCAGAAAATATTAATTTCACTGCTTTAGCTTTTAGTGAAGCAGATACTGAAAATCCATAAATAGAAGTGATTTTAATTTTGGGAGCTTATATCCTAATATATTTATGTAAGAATCAGAGTGCTAAACTTACTCGGAAAGATTTACGAAACAATTGAAATGTTGGTGCAATTTTAGTATCACCCACTTGCCGAATTTGGTGCCAAGTATCATGTTTTAAAAAAGGGTTTCCATCAATAGTTCCATGTTCAAAAAATAAAAATACATATTACAAATTGAGGATATTTTTAAGAGTACTAGGATATGAGGATGAAAATATAATGCTGAGTTTAAGATTCTTTCTTTTTGAGACGTTTATGTTTTAAAAATTATTTGTACCACTTGGAAATTTGTGTGTGCGTATCTCATAATGATATTTCTATAATTTTACTGAACTGTGAAAGAATTTTTTAGTCAAAAAGTTATTCTTTCCCTTTAAGTTGAATATGGACATGATTTTTCAGATATATTTTCATATAGGTGCTATTTTCAAAAATATTTATATATGTATAAAATATTTTACTCATCATATCGAAAACAATTTGCAAGATATAGTGAACCTGATCTTTTAATGATAGTATTGTATATTTCCTTTGAAACAATCATAGAACTTCGTAGTTATGGAAATTTAATTCATTTTCTTTATTGCATATAAAAAATTATTTCTTAAAACTTAGGTATTGCTTAGAGTGCCATCCAATGAGATGTGGTATAGGTTGGATACAAATTATCATTTATCGCCAAACTTGGTGGTATTTTTTGGCGAAAAATTTAGGTGGGTGATACTTAAGCTGAGCTGAAATGTTTTCCTTTGAACAATTAGCAGTGAATTAGTATTACATTGATTTTTACTGATTTGTATTCAAATTTCTTATATTATATGGATCTTCCAAATACCAGTTATAAATTATTGTTTTTTTTAAATTAATGATTGAATTATGACAATTTTTTTTTTATATCCACATATTCTAATTATACAACATGAAATACATATTTAGCTGAAAAATAATGTTAAAAAAATACTGTATCAGTGTATGTTAAAATAAATGAATGACTGGAAATTTAGTTTTAGATAAAGTGGTATTTATGGGAAGAATATATGTAATATTTCAAGATTAGCTTGCAAATGCAAATTGTCCTGTAATTTAATATATTTTACTATACCATAATTCTCTATGAAAGAAGCTTCTTTGTGGTGTTTAGTGTTGGCAATTTTTAATACCTTTTGCAATTTAAAGATATATCTAAAAGCAATTTAAGTCATGAAAAATTCAATTTAAAATTATTGTGAAAAATATTATTTTGAATAAGAGATTTAACAAAACATTTGTAAAATGCTCCAAAACATAGTAAAAATATCATTGTAAAAAATATTTGAGTAAATTTTTACAGTAATATGCAGATTGCTGCATTTTAAAGCATCAATTCTAAAAAATATTTTGAATTTTATTTTTGAGCATATTGTTTTAGTAACTAAATTACTAACTTAATTAAAAAAGAAAATCTAATACAGCTACTCATTATTTTTTTATTCTGATTATAATTTAACGTAAAATATGTGTTTTCATTCATTTGATTTCAATTATGTTTAAATTCATGACGATTATGTAAGTCTAAAAATATTTTTCTAAAAGTTGTGTTCTTGCAATTTTGATTAATTCTACATATTTTGAATAATTTCAGTGATTAAATATTTATTTGCATATTATTTTCATTGCTAAAAACAATATTACTTTCTAATTATGAGGTTGATGAAATCTTCCAAAGTTGTCTTCATGGAAATGGTGTACATATGTATGTGTGATGTTTTACTTTGTTTCTTGTAATATATATTAAATATGTATATATTTGTCATGCAACTGCAGAGTTCAAAAAATGGTGAATTGAATTTTTGAACTGTAATTTCCTTTAAAAATTATTAAATGTAATTAAATTATTTAATATAGCTAAAATGAATATTTTGCTCGATTCATATTAATTTTTAGTACTTTTCCACTCAAAGCACAGGAACCAAAGTGTGTAACAGTGTTGCACATGCAACCTTTTTGTTTATAACTGTTGCATTTTCTGCATGTATTATAAATAATGGAACATAATAGTTTTTTGTGCTGGTTAAATTTGTGTCCGAGTTTTCACAAATGTTTGCAAGAATTGTTCTATATATATTATCATTCAGGCTGCATTTTACCACATCATTTAAAAAAATTCTATGCCTGAAGCAACAAAACAGTAATTTTTTGTTGTGCTGCACTGTTTGGTAATTTTCCTTTAAAGGGGGCTGTTCGTGATGGTTAAATTGTTTTTGCCAAACCAAACACAATGTAGGCAAAAATTTGAAATCTAGATCATAATTTTAAATTATTAATTTGAGTAGGAATACAATTTTTTTTTAGCTTCCAACATTGAAGAAAACATGTTAATATTTGTTGACACATAAATTTGATCAAATGTGATTCAAGATGTTATCAAGCCATGCCTTGATGCTGTTTGTTGTACCATTTCATGCATCCCCACAGATTCTTTACAGTTTGGGTTCGCCTATCAATCAGGAACTTCAACTAAAAAGCATTCCTTTGATTCTCTACACAAGCTGCTGAAAACCCATAGTTGTGGAAGAATCCAAGCACTGTTGCTCTTTTTTAGAGTAAAAAGGCTTTCGTCCAATTCGACAATCTTGTTGCATCCATTGATTTTCACTGTTGGTGAGGAAATTAAAGCTATGGTAACTATACCAATCAACAGTCATATTATGATTCATCTTTAATTGTAATTCCCAAAATTCATTTGATGTCATCTTCTGGCACTACAAATATATGAACCTCACGAGATTGTGAGGAAAGGGATTCCGGAACCTTCAAATTAATTTTGCTTTCACATTCTTTTTCTCTTGTTGCAAGTTCCTTTCCTGCAATGCCATTTCACGTTCTTTTCAAAACTTAATTTTATTTCATAATTTTTCAAGCACAATTGTTTCTTTTTTATAAGTCCTTTTGTTTGAAATAACTCAATCGCAGACTTTTCATTCTTGTGCAATTCCCAAATTGGGAAATCCATAGAAGTAAAAAATATCCCAACAATCTGCCTCACATGCGAACAAAAAATGCAAATGGAAACTATATCTCAGGCAAGTGCAGAGGTGAAAGATTGCAATTCATTTGACACAATGTGGCAATTTTTTATGGCCCCCTTTTTACAGAAAAGTACATTGTTTTTTGTAGAATCAAGTCATGAATATTCACTTAAATAAAAATCCAGATGAATTTTTCCATGGCAAAATATAGTTTGAAAGAAGTGTAAAATCATAATGATTTCCAAAAAAGGCAGAATCTCTATCATAAATGTTCCATATTATATGTAGAGTTTTGTAATAATTCACTATGGTTTCGATGATTTTTCAAAAAACAACCATCAATACATTTTATTCTCCTGAGATTTTAACACTAAATTTTAAAGTGAACCAATATTCCTGCTGTGAAATTAAAATTGTCTGTGTAATTTTAAAAATTAAAAAAATTCTGTATAAAATAAATATAAAATGCGAAGAGAGTTCATATAAAATTCATAAAATAGAACAAATAATGATATAGAATTGCAATTTTCATTACGAGCACCATCAGGATTTTTGACTGCTACAGAATTCAAAAAGATACTGATTAGGATGCAGAAACATGAATTCATTTTAAGGAAGTATATATCCTTAAGAGTGTAAACCACATTTCAGTATCATTAAAGAATTTTTAAAGTTAACACTACTTTAGATATTCACTTCTTTCAGTAAGTACTGGAAGCATGACTGATGTACCCTAGTGAGTTTTTTTACATTTCCAATAGGGTTTTATTATCCTGTCATGCCCCTTCGATATACCCTTGGGATCCTTCTCTATTTTCGACCCTTCTTGTCAAGCAATATGTATATTTTTCTTCGATCTTTCTTACAACTAGACCACAGTTACACATGGTTTGGCGCAACATAGCTACTTTTGATTTTTGCACCATTCAACTCCACTATCACTCACACACAGTTGTGATCAAAACTGCTTCATTATTTCTACTTCCTTTTCTTTTTTAATGATGGGCTGTTTTGAGTGTCCTCTTCCACCAGCTTCTTCTAGAAATGCTTTCTCTTTCCCACACTCTTCAGGTACTGAAAAAATGTTCATTTACCAGGATTCACTAATGATATAATTTCGAGTATCTCAGGGACTCCGCCTATCATTAAAAGGCATAATATAGTCTTAACACAAAATAAAAAAAGAACAGTTCAGTAAATCTGATGGTGGGGTTGAATGGGGCAAGACTCGGATAGGGCTATGCTGTTTTAAACCAGGCGTAACTGTGATACAGATGCTTAAAAAATGGGGGGGGGGGGGGAGATAAAAATTGTTTAACGAGTAGGATCTCTAGGGTATCCCGAAATGTGTCATTCATGTTTACCAAAGTCTGTAATCCGCATGGAGTAAACAAGGAGAATATTTGTAAGCCCAGATTTTGTGGCAAATAAAGGTTGGTTCAAAAAACATTTTGTAAGTCATAGCATAAGAACATAAGTTGAATTTGCGTCGATTGATCACAAAGCCGCCAGGACGTATCCAAAAATAATTCACAATATTATAGAAGAGGAAAGATATATCTTAGACCATGTCGACGAAACTGGGCTTTGGTGGGAAAAAATGCCCAGCAGAACTTATATATCGGAAAAAGAAAAAAACTGCTCTCGGCCCAAAGTCCTCCCGTTGGCGTGGTGTGGATGTTAGGAGAGGGGGTGCCAGCTCAGGTGTCGTCTTCGTCACTTGACCGTGGTTCAAAATTACGAGGTCCGTCTCCAATAGCCCTCGTGTTGCTTCTAGTGCGACGTTAATAAAAACTAAACTCATGCTCCGATTCATATAGCGCTTCATTTTCAGCAACTAAGAATCGTATTGAGCAGACACCTACACGGGTGACGCACTCCCGGGATACCCTAGCGATCCTTCTCTATTTTCGACCGCCTTGTCAACCACCTTTTTTGAACTTCACGTCTAGACCACAATTAATTCTTGTTTGGCGCAGTATAGCCATATCTGGCTCTTGCGCCAATAAACTTTACATTCACTCACTGAGTAGACACCTATTAACTTCAGGTGTCGCAATAACCTCCTTATAACTGTGACTTTGACATGTGGGAATTGAGAATGGCTCTGATGGTATAACTTACGATATGCTTCGTCACTTGAGCGAGGATTCACTTGTCAGTCTTCTCTTCCTATTCAACCGAATATGGAGGGAGCATGTGTTTTCTAGTCAGTGGCACGAAGCAATCGTTATTTCTATGCTGAAGCCTGATACGGATCCAAAGAACCCTCTCCACTATAGACCTATCGCTCTGACGAGATGTCTTTGTAAGACTCTTGAACGTATGGTCATTGTCCATCTTGTTTATCAATTAGAAAAGAATAAAATAACTCCTCCATTTCAGAGTGGCTTCCGTAAAGGAAGATCCACTCTAAATAACATTCATCTGCTCGAAAGTCAGATTCGTACTGCTTTCGTACGGAGCAATCTTTTGGTTTCTATTTTTTTTTTTTTTTTTTTTTTTTATGTATCGAAAAGGCATATGACCGCACTTGACGCTATGGGATACTGCGCAATTTACATGGTTATGGTAGGAGAGGCAATTTGCCTCTTTTTATTCAAATGTTTTTGTCCTTCAGACCATTTCGAGTACGTTTTAGACACTTTTTATCTGACTGTTTTATCCAGTTTGAAGGATTTCCTCAGGGAAACATTTTGAGCCCCACTCTTTTTATTTGTCATCTGTCACCTATACTTTCTCATCTGCTCCATGGATCGTTATACGTCGACGATCTGCAGATTTCCTGTGAAGGATCGTCAATGCGTATCATTGAGCGACCACTTCAGACCGCAGTCAATAACCTGGTTACATGGTGTGATGTGAATGGGGATAGTATTTCTTCCAGCAAGAGTAATTGTGTGCATTTTTGTAGGAAACGGGGTCTCCATCCGGATCTTAACATTTGCATTCGTGATACATCTGTTCCTCACGTCCGCTTCCTTGGAGTAATTTCGACCGCAAACTCACTTTCCTTCGGCACATTTTACATCTGCGGAAGAAGTGTGAGAGGTGATTCTGTCTCGGATCGATTACGAATGTAAAGTCTACGAATCTGCTTGCAGCTCTACCTTGCGGAAACTTGCTCCTGTCAACTACAATGCTCTGAGAATCTGCTGTGGTGTGTTTCGTACTTCACATGTGCAGAATCTGTGTACAATGTAACTAGTTACCTTTGGCTTTGCGGCGTAAGAAATTATCGCTCTATTATCATTTCAAAATGTCATCTCTTCCATCTCACCTATTGCAAAATATTCATGTCAGCCCCTCTTTACGGAGATTGTACAGTGCTCGTCCGTGTTCTATCCGTCCTTTCTCTGAGAGGGTGAAAGAAATCATCGAGACATTCGGCCTACTTGACTTGGGTGCTCAACAGCAAAATTTTATTAAATTTCCTCCTTGAAATATGCCAAGGTTTATATATCATAACCCCTTTGCTTCATACAGCAAGAGCACCACATGTCGAATTGTTTTACACAGTATCTTCGCCTTCCATCGCAGTCAATATATGTACTTTATTCCAATTTACATGGAGGGATCGAAAGGAAATGGGTACTTCGGCTGTGATGTCGTTCTCAGATTAGTCGAGAAATCCAGTTCTTGAAAGTTCGTAGTATATACTGACAGCACGAGCGTTCTGGAAACATTGGTACATCTGGACGATCGCAGTCATCCTATTGTGGTTGACACTGCAGGCATTGTTTGTAGTCTGTATAACAGGGGTTACGTTGTGAAATTCTGTTAGATACCTAGTCATGTAGGTATTTTAGGCAATGAACAAGCGGACTCGGCTGCACGTTCGCAAACGAATCCTCTGCAGCTCGCAGTCCTACTTGAGGACATACGACGTCACATTTTAAAGCATATTCATCAGATATGGCAGGAATCATGGAGTCTCCAGTTTCATAACAAGCTGCACTCAGTGAAGCCGTTCATTGGAGAACGTCCTGTTTTTCTAGTGCGAAGAGCGGATGTCAGACTGACTCGCCTTCGCATTGGACATACTTTATTTACCCAAAGACATCTTATGTTTTGGGAGGTTGCTCCCGAGTGTCCTTCCTACCGTGTCCCTTACTCTATTCGTCATATTTTTATTGATTGTCCGGTGTTTGATCATCATCGCCCGATTTTTTTTTTTTTTTTTTTTTTTTTTTTTAAAACCTTTTTTATTTGGGGGGGGACCCCCCCCCCCCATAATTTATTTGCTTTTTTACGATATATTGGCTTTTTACACCACATTTGAATTTTAACTTTTTATTTCTATCATTTTGTGTTTGTCTCGTGTTGTTAAGGTAATTTTTTCCAATCGATTTTAACAAGTATTTGGCGCATAATAGGCTACTTTGGCTCTTGCGCCATAAATCCCCTCAGTCACTCCCTCATTCCGTCGATTGAGTGAAGAGCTGGAATACCTATACAGTAACGACAATCTGAAGCGGCGTGTCGGGGATCGTCTTCGAGATGGGCTTAGGGAAGCGGTTCTGGTGGCTGTTCTGCTAACTCTCTTAAACCGATTCTTGGTTCGACAGCATTTCATCTGTTGGTTCGGGAAGTGTTGAAGATGGCTCATCGTGCTCTGTAATAACGAATGACGTGTCTTGGTCGGATATAATAAAAATAGACAGGTTGGTTGTCCCCGTTTTTTCCCAGAGGTTAGTTGCAATAGGCTCAGGTTCAATAATTGCTCTTTGATAGTTGTGTTTTTGGATTTTCGGTGTTCTTCGATGTACTGACATCATTTCAGGAAGTCTTTCGTCACCTTGATTTGCTCAATAAGGAGAGCTTGAAAAAAATTCTTCGGCAACACCTCGGCAAACGCCAGGGGATTCATTTCATGATGGGGTATCTTCATACTTTTGATATATGATTACGTGCTTTCACCGTATTTTGCGTCCGCCCTTCAAGCTCTTCTTCTGCCATCTTCTGTCATCAAATGCTCTGGTGAGTTCCTATTTAAATTGTGCCAAAATGTCAGTAACTCTTTATAATTTTCAAACTAATTGTGGGCTGTTCCATGTTGGAAAATGTACCTCCCCCCCCTATTGTTAGGCACCCATTTAATATATTTAGAGATTCGGTTATATTCCTTTAACCAGCTGTTTGGCTTTTGTTCGTGGTCTCCGCGAAACACAGAGAAATTTCTCACCTGTTGAATATGAGAGTTCAGAAGCATGGACTTGGTGTCAGTCTCTGTGATTTCATCTCCTTTGATGTCTTTGCTCTTTTATAGAAATAGAGCTCAAACTCGGGTGTATTATTTTGGAGCTAATCACTTCTTAACGAAGCGTGCGATTTCTGGAAGTAGTAGTCCTTGTATCCCACGCTAAGCTGTCGTACAGATGTTGTAGTAAGTAGAATTGAATACACAATAGATTCCGAATCCCATACTTTATTAACAAACTGAGAACAACTACACATGGCTAAGAACTCTCCGAAATTGAGAACAAATGATGCTGTATATCACAATGGAATATTCCAGAACACTACTCTGGAAATGTAAAGAATATTGTGGAAGGCCTTAGAAATTACAATGAAAAACAAAGAATAATTCAATTGAATTCTTACATATTAGAAAGATTTCGACATTGCCGTCTCTGATTTTTGAACCTCGAAACTCTCGATCGGTAGACAAACGTCATCGGTGATTGCGTGTTTCGTGATAATATTTTATTACAGATATTAACATTTTTAGCTTGTAAAACTTCAGAAAAACTTTGCTAGAAATAGTTCACATTTCATATTAATAATTACTCCAGGAGAGTAAAAAAAATAATGCGACAATAAACATACTTTTCAAATACCTATTCTTTGAAAGTCATATTTTAACCCTTGTTGTAAATTTTAGCAATATAATCGCAATAGATCAGTATGTAGTGTTTACAGATAAAATAAAATTACTTATCCTCTAAAATTGTATATATTTGAAAGGTTTAAGCCATAATTTTGTTATCTGAATGATAGATGCGAGCTTCACAGCATTTTATTATCAATATCAAATGAAACGTGAAATTGCTTGAGAGACTTTTATAAGTATTACAACTCGTATAAAACTGGAGGATTCAAATATTTTGACTCAATACATAATGATCAACATCCTCTCTTATCAGGACGATTTTAAATTAAAAATTTGAAATATTTATTCTCGTAATTTTAGGGACAAAAATATCTAACGCAATAAGTTAATATTACTTATATTAGAGTCGAGTTAATTTTAATCAATATAAGAATTCAATGTTAGTAGATTTAGTTTTCCTGGCATTGAAAACAAAAATAGGCAATTTATACGCTTCAAGAATAATCTTCAACATTACCAATACATTAATATGTTATTTCCAAACACCCCAAGCAAAGAATGTTCCCAACATACACTGGTGTGCAAAAATTAAGAACGAGATGGTTCGCAGTGCAAAAACTTTCTTAATCAACACAAATAGTTCCCAAGATATAATAACATGAGTAATGTAAGCAAAACTTAAAAAAGGATAAAAATGAATTTTATTGAAAAAGTAATATGAAGCACAATGCGACTGAAGGCCGAAACATTTCTGTGACAGGTGTCTAGCCGGAAACATCCAACCTTTAGGAGGGTATATGATCTCCCTGACTGCTATGCTGGTTTCACATTGTCTGGCCATGCTGAGTATGAAGTTGTTAATACGTTGTTGAGGCATTGTAGCCCATTCATCTTGTACCGCCAATTGGAGCTCCAGAATCGTTACAGGCGGAAAGTTACGTGCTGCCAAGCATCTCCCTAGAAAGTCCCATATGTGCTTGATCGAATTTAGATCCAGAGACCTTGCTGGCCAATCCATGTGTTCAGTACCCTAACTGTCCAACAGCTACTGTGCGATGAGCTGGTGCATTGACGTCTATGAAAAGAACTATGGTCCAATAACGTCTCTAAAAAGACGCATATGCGAAGGAGAATCTCGTTACCATAGAGGACCCGGTGAATGAACCGCTTTCGCAGATGTGAAGGTTGGTATGACAAAAAAGTATGATGCTTTCCCAAACGAGAACACAGCGACATCCAAACTGGTCTCTTTCGATGATGTTGGTGGGATTATTGCGTGTTCCCCGAACCCGCATTAATCCAGGTGTGTTCTTTCTCCAGATGTGTATGTGTCCGGAATCGCTACTCAGACTAAACCTGCTTTCAGTCGTAAAGAGTACTAAACCTCATTAATTATCCGTCCCATTCTGGTATTCCCGGCAACACAGAAAACGCCTTCTCCAATGAGAAGGCGTTAAAGGTATTCATCATGCAGGTATTAATGCAAACAAACCATCACTGTGCGGCCTCCTGGCCACGGCAAAATGTGATATCGGTCATCCAATCGCCTGTGCCGTGCATCTAGCGATTTCTCTCGCCGTCTACCACCTGCTCCTTGGGCCCTGTAGGGCAACATACTGGTTGTCCATTGGCATGGTTGCTCATGGACGACAACTTCTGAACCGTTGGACAGCTGTTCCTATTCTTTGAAATTCTCTCCAAAGTCTAGAAACGATGCAGTGATCAATCCCGAACTCCACAGCCGCACTTATCATACTTCGATATTCTTAGGTCTTTCCAATGATTCGATCTCCTGTAAAATCACTCGCATGTCATCTAACAGGTTTATTGTTCGACATTTCATACTGAGGTAGTAACTCGGCGTCGATTAAACTGATATACGCCGTGCAATCACTTTCTCAGAAATGCTAAGCTTACACTACATGCTTGCTTTATCCCAGTTTGACTTTTCCGCATTTCGTCTAGCAGCATATCTGTGCATGATTTACGGTACTTTACTCTAGTTAATATCCTGATTGGTCTTTCAGTCCCCTCTTCGTTCTGCTGATAGGCTAATTTTTCGACTGAATCCTTAATTTTTGCACACCAGTGTATCTATGAGCAAGTAATATTTTAATTCTTTTATATCATAATATTCTTGGATATGGACTATTCAAATCGATCGACATATGTAATCTAGAAATCCGAAACTATAATCCCATTCTCAAATCTGCCGAAAAAAGCAAAGAAACTCACACAAAAACAAATAATAAGCTAGAGATTTTAGATAATAGCCTAACTACAATTAAAAAAGTCTTACAAAAGCTTTTCAAAAGCGAAATAAGCAATCGTGTGTGTGTGTGTGTGTGTGTGTGTGTGTGTGTGTGTGTGTGTGTGTGTGTGTGTGTGTGTGTGTGTGTGTGTGTGTGTGTGTGTGTGTGTGTGTGTGTGTGTGTGTGTGTGTGTGTGTGTGTGTGTGGAGAGAGAGAGAGAGAGATGGAACTTGACTTATCGTTCAGAACGCGGTCATAAAACAAGATCCGCCTCACCACTAGGGGTGCTGCTACTAGCATAGTGACATTCCGCTAGGGGAAAGATGATGCTTTGTGCGGGAAGATGCTATAACTGGGCTTGAGTGAACACAAGACATGTCGGTACAGACTTTTATAATTTATCGGTACAAGAGAACAGACTTTTACCGCATAAGCGCATGGAATTATGCGGTACAAAGAACTATGTACATTAAATTTCACACGCTTGTGTTCTAAATATTACTTGCGCTGAACATAATTAACTGTATTTAAGTGTCTGCGCATTAATATCACTGTAAATAAGAATAAATGTCTTCATATTGGACCGAAATGCTCATCATTCCAACACCTGAACATTACACACACACACACACACACACACACACATATATATATATATATAATGGAAAAATTCGATATAAAAAACAACGTTTTTATATGGTGGCAAAGTTTATTAGAGAAAATTATTGAAATATTAGTTAAAACTGTTAGTTATTTTTAACTTTAAAATTTACTTAAAAAAAGGCATTTGTGAGAGTATTAAAAAATTTATAATACTCATAAAATCAAAACATGCATTTGAAAGTTTGTAAGCCATTCTATTAAAAAAAATGGGAACCAGAATTCAGAAAAAATTATTGTGATAAGACATGGTGCCAAATATTGGAAACTTTCTTTCTTGCTCATGATTATTGACTAAAAGTCAGCAACCCTTAATATCTCGGAGATAGTAAAAGGGAGATAGTATCTCCCCTTTGTGAGTACAATAGTTTTACGAGGCCTCATGTGGTGTAAGGAGTGCCCGGTGTTCCCAGAGGGGGAAAGAAGTTTTTTCCTCAACCCTAAAAGCGCCTAGAGGAAAGAATATTTTGACTTATTAAAATTATTGAAATATTAGTTAAAACTTGTCGCAAACGTCTAAATATTGCATTGTTAGGCGAGTACGAACGATTCCCAAAATTTCAAAGCTCTAGCTTGATGGGAAGTTGGTTAAATTAACGATCGAAAATTTGATGACACACACACACACACACCAAGTGAAATTCAGAAAAACGTTGTAAAAAGAAAAATTGGTTGACAAGAAGGAGAGTCGAAAGATCGCTAGTGCATCTCGGGGGCACGTCACTCGTGTTTATTATAGACAGTAAACCTCATCATCATTTGTGATTAGCACTCACTCTTACTAAGCAAACTCAATATATCTCTTTTCTAAAGTGGTGAAATTACCCTTCCGTGTTGTTCAAGTATTTGAAAGTTATACCGAACTATAAAGAAGCTGGCTCATTCATTGATTAAAAAAATAATCATTCTTCCCGTTCGATAACTTTTTTTTTACTCCTCCTTTTTTCATGTCTTCTAATTTCAGAAAATCCGTTTCTACTCTTTCATTTTTTTTTTAAAATCGTATCACTTTATTTATTAAAAATCTACAATACTAGTGAAATATCTTAATCATAATACTGAATAGGAAATATTCCAAATTTTGTGCACACTGATTAATTATATAAAAATAAAATAATTTTTAATAAAAGCTTATACCTGGTCAGAATAAATTGCTGTGTTGTATGTCAGTATGCGGTTGTATGAACTGAAATAATTATTGGAATTTTGTTGAAAGTTTTGTGCCCAACTCTAATTGCCCCAATTCTAAAAGTAAATAGGAAAGAAAATTTATATCAAGGCACTTGCTTTTATTAGGAGTCTGAATTTTATAATAAAAAGACACAGACTGTAACATATATATATATATATATAATTCGATATAAAAACCAACGTTTTTAAAAACAACGTTTTTATATGGTGGCAAAGTTTATTAGAGAAAATTATTGAAATATTAGTTAAAACTGTTAGTTATTTTTATCTTTAAAATTTACTTAAAAAGAGACATTTGTGAGAGTATTAAAAAATTCATAATATAAAATCAAAACATGTAATTTGAAAGTTTGTAAGTCATTCTATTAAAAAAAGAATGGGAACCAGAATTCAGAAAAAATTATTGTGATAAGACATGGCGCCTAATATTGGAAACTTTCTTTCTTGCTAATGATTACTGACTAAAAGTCAGCAACCCTTACTATCTCGGAGATTGTAAAGGGGAGATAGTATCTCCCCTTTGCGAGTACAAAAGGTTTACGATAACCTCATGCGGTGTGGGGAGTGCCCGGTTCTCCCAGAGGGGGAAAGAAATTTTTCCCTCAATTCTAAAAGCGCCGAGGGGAAAGAATATTTTGACTTATTAAAATTATTGAAATATTAGTTAAAACTTGTCGCAAACGTCTAAATATTACATTGTTAGGCGAGTACGAACGATTCCCAAAATTTCAAAGCTCTAGCTTGATGGGAAGTTGGTTAAATTAACGATCGAAAATTTGATGACACACACACACACTCACACACACACACCAAGTGAAATTCAGAAAAACGTTGTAATATATACACTTTTCACTTACTTTTTTACAAGATTTTATTTGGTTTACTCTCATATCGAAAACAAAAGTCTTAAAACCATTAGCTTAACACATTTTTTGTGTTTAGTGAGAACTATTATTTATAACAAAGGCTTACAAAAATTTAAGGCAATTGATAATTTTAGTTTGTTACAGGTAGTCACGTTACAATATCAATAACATCACATGTATGCATCAAACACTCACGATAGCAATTTATAAAACAAAGAATATACCAACAAAAAATAAATAGTATGCAGGTCAAATATTTGTATTGAAAGATAAAAATTTTATTTTTTATATCCAAATCAAAGGCAAAGAAACTGTAGAAATGAACAACGAACATACAGTTTCTGGTGTCGTTCTCTTTCTCACACCTTAGTTAATTTTTCTGAAGTCAGTCGCTAAAAAGTTTATTATGTTACTCTAGTACGACATTAGTGCAAACAAATAAATAACAAAATCTGAACTAGAATAAATCATATTTTTTAAAAAATATAGTACTATTAATAGAAAAAAAAATTAGACACAAAATATGGTAAATAATTTTAAGAACTTTATGTGAAAGCAATATTCTAAGATACTTCATATAATCTTACTCTACATCTGTATTCAAAAATTAATGAAATTCATCTTAAATTATAAATACATTTTATAAATTTATCTCAATAAGAGACTGCCCACACAATGTTATCGTAACAGAAATTTGTCGATTATTCTCGACTAATTATGTAAAATAATTTAATTGGGGGATAAATTTATACACCTTTGGACACCCTATTTTTAATTACAAGAAGGGAATAACATTTTAAATATGAAATTAACACGAAATTCATCACTCAATAAAAACAAGTACTTGCTTCGTGCTAGTATTATTTCTAAAGTATCTAAGTTATTTATTTATGTTTTAGCATTGAGATTGAAAAAAATCACTTACTGGAAAAGAAGATATGAGAATGATAAAATATCAATAAGTATCTGTACTATATTAATAAAAATACAATTTTTCCTTTGTGTATATATTTTGGTGAAATCTCGACCCATGCGGTGACCGGGAATGACAGAATAGTCCCACTGTAGCTCATGCATGTCGTAAGAGGCGATTAAAATGGGTACCCAGCGTCCGGGGGTATAGCCGGGCACCCTGCCCCTGGGGATTATATCAGGGGACCTCAGGACTTGCCTTCTTCAAGTAAGTACGGGCATCATGACCCCGAGGCACCTTAGTGATCTCTCTTTCCCAAGGGGTTTACTGTCTTTGGTAAACACGGGTGACGCACCCCTGGGATACCCTAGCGATCCTTCTCTATTTTCGACTCTCCTTGTCAACCACTTTCTATCTTTTTCAACTTCAAATCCAGACCACAGTTTAATCTTGTTTGGCGCAGCATAGCCATATCTGGCTCTTGTGCCAATAAACTTTACATTCACTCACTCACTTGGTGAAGTCTCGTTTTCTTATCGAAATGAAACCTTTTTTTTTTTTTTTTTTTTTTTTTTTTAATTTTAGAGGGACGAAAAAACAATTCAAAATATTTATTGGCAAAGCTATATCAATATAATACCCACTTAATAATTTTCATTCTGCATTAGTTATTAGAATAAAGGTAGGGAAAAAACTAATTCAAGGTCGAATTCTGAAAACAAAAATTATAAGCATTGAATATTTATTAGCGTCGCACTTGGAAAAAAACATAAGAGCTATTAATTGTTTTTAAATTCGAAACACGGTGGCGGTTCTAGGGAAATAGGACTCAAACACTTGGCTCATCTGAAACATGGCTAACCACGAAATAACGAACATAATCATTCGGCTTCTTTAGACACTATTTCAATGCAGTAAGATAATGTTTTGGTTCTTGATAATTGTATTATCCATGTTAAATTGTTTACATATCTAATAACTAGAAAAAAATTTGCACGCAATAATTTTTTTCTCTATATTCTTCATTTAATCATAAAAATTCGATATATTTCAATCTGATTCCTGAAATGGAGTTTTGAAAAAATAGTAATAAATGATCACACAAATAATATAGTAGATGTACAATCTGTTCTATCATAAATATTTGAACAATTTTTCCTTAGTTGTAATACATAATTTTAAAAAAGCACATTTCTCTCTTATCTTTCTTTCTCTCTCTCTCTCTTCGTAAGTTATGCAACACGCATGTGTTGTTAATGTATGCAAATGGTAATAGATTTAATGTATGAAATATATTGCGCACTCTAATATACAAAAACAGTAATATATATTTTAAAAAATATGTGTGACAGTCTTATTCTCAAAATCTTTCGACGAAAATATAGCTAAAATGTTTTGTGGGTAATCTCTTGAATAAATATATACAGATCTGTCAATCGAAATAAAATTGTTACTTTTGGGTCTTAAATGTTATATAAACAGTGATATACAACAATAATAACATGTTTGTTTGGTTGATTTTATTGACGTCGCACTAGGAGCAATACGGGTTATTGACGACGGACCTCATAATTTTGAACCTCGGTTAAGTGACGAGGCATCCCCTCTCCTAAATTCCCCACCTCCCCAAAAGGAGGACTTTGAGCCCCGGTAGATTTAACGTGCCTCAGCTTCGGCTATACGGCGGGTCTTTAGTGGCATCAAGGCTCGAACCTACGACGAAAACCGCCTTCCAATGATTATATAAATACACATTCAAATAATATTTTCCCATAGCTATATTATTATAAAATACTAACACTTGTAAATGATAATAAAAACAGTAATAAATATTTATAATTCCTTCAAAATCCCCGTTTTTGCTTTCTACTTATAGCATCATATCATAGTTTAATTTTATACAGATTAATTGAATTTCAAAAAAAGCTGAAAAATATTAGTATTATAAATTCAGGGATACAAAATGATTAAAATTTTACATTTACATAATTTTTCGGTTTTTTCCCCATCTTTTTCTGTTTCCAAAATCGAAGCATGGGTTACGTATGGCCATCGACCTGGGATATCGTGGATCAACAAGTTAGGGTAATAGACAATTACAATAAAAGAATTCTAATTTTTTTGTCATATTATCCCAAAAGTCATTTTTTTAAAATATTTTTTCCATATTGCAATATTTTTTTGTCCATATTACAATATCCGTATTTTTCAGTGGTTTCGTATTTTCTATTTTAAGATTTTTTTTAGTCCAAGACAATATTTCTTTTCTGCAATATACAGTTGACCCTGAATTTATTAGAAATAAAAGGGATTTTTATTTATAACCATCTTTCCAAACCTATCGAATTTCGAGGAGAGAAATTTTTTTTTTTTGTAATTATTGCTTTTTCGGGAGTTATGCTTTAGCAAGAAACTGGGCATTTAGCCTCAATTCCATCATCGTCGACTAAACCATCTGGAATGGCTGCTAAGAACTCCATTTTTGGATGTTACGAACAGTCCGCACGAGCGAACTTTCAAATCCAATGGATTTTCTCAGGTCTTCACAGCCTCCCCTTCATGATATATCATATAATCCATTGCTGAAGACCCGAAGTAAGAGTAAAGGTTTTTTTTAATTAATTCTTCATAGCTTAATTATTCATTCTTTCAATTCTGCGAAATTCTATCCTTTATTCTATCTTCGGTATGCTAAAAGATACAATCTTGTCTTGCTACTTTAATGGCTATTCATATTATTTAATAATTGTAATAAATTTCTGCAACACAAGTTTAATACTAGCAAATGTTCTAAGATACAAATGGACTGGGGAAAAACACGTGAATTTCAATTCTGGAGGTATAAACAAAGAATGTTGTAACAATTTTACAATATTTCTACTGATATACTCCCGACGTATCTAAAATATCTATTACTCCTTTTAATAATTAATAAAATAATTTGCATAATGTATTCTTTATAAATACTCAGTAAAAATAGCATAAAAAACGAAGGATTACTTCTTTTTTAAGAAATCGCATGTGAAGTTTACTTTTTTAAACACTGTGAAATACCGCATAGATATCTGTATTGCAACTAGACGCTTTCAACGAATCTTACGCAACTGTAAATAAAGCTTTGAAAGTGAAACCCTCGGTTCACTACAAATTCCGAGAAATCTGCTGAGTTCCCTCAACGGATCGTAAATCACCTTTTGTCAACGTAGGTCTTTACCATGTATCCTTGCGCACTGAGGCGGGACTTTTAACTTACTTTGCTGACTCCCCAAATTACAAGCAGTGAAATAAATTAAATTTTTTTTTTAAATATGCATTCGAAAGAGCATAAAAAGGAAGGATTCTGGGGAATTACTTTTTTTGTCGGATTATACAAAGTATTTTTATGATCAATTTAGCGCGCCAGTTGTCTTTTTTGAGATCTTTAATAAAAATTTAAAAATACTTACAAAAGTCAGGGGGGGAGTAACTCCTTAGTAGCCTTCTTTTTTTAATGCTCTTTAAAATGCACTTTATTCCATGCAGATAAAATAAATATTCTACATATGAAGCTTAAAGTAAGCAACTGCATAGGATTAACATTAGGTACGGAAATCAGGATGGCGTGTCGATGGGAGCCTTAAGACATTTCGCTCAATTTGATTTTGTTTATAATCATGAAAATTTATTTTTTATAATTAACCTATCATATTATAACATATATGATTTGACATGAAATAGAAAAAAGAAAGAAAAATAGAGAGGATGAATGACGTATGTACAAGCCGAATTCTTATTAAATTCTTATTAATTAATTTTTAAAATACAATCAATTACAAAATATATAATTGTGTTTAGAACTTATTTAAGAGAGAATATATTTTTTAAATACTATCAATATAAAATATATATTAGATTTTTTTTGTTTATGTTACAGAGCTCGGAACTGATGTAAAGAATTCATTTTTTTTAGATACAGTTATTATAAAAAATATAATTGTATTAAGAACTTTTTTATGCAGCGGAGGAATAAACCTTATTACGTTACTTCTATGCATCTTTTTTTTTTTTTTTTTTCGTCATCGTGTATGATGTAGCTCTATTGGGTGACTGCCACATTGGAAAGTTAATTGTTCAGTTTGGCAATTTTGGCAAGTTTCGAAAAAAAATAATCTTGAACCCCGTTAAGTAAAGCCTCCCCATCATCACATTTCTATTGCTGGCTTTGTGAAATGATTCAGATAAAACACTTCATAATCGTTCCTCTCAAAAATCCTATCTTCGAATTCGAGTTCTTTTTCGGTCACTTAGAATTTCTGGATTTATTATACGCGATAGTTATTTTCAGCATTTTCGCTTGAAGCATTTCATTACTGAAGCTGCAAACTAACCTTCCAATGCTGTTCACTGACGAGATCTTTTGGGAAACATTTCTTCCCTTATTTTAAATCACTTTTTTCAAAAAGCTATTAGCAGTAATAAAAAAAAGGAAAATAATATTGAATTAAAATACTGTACCGTAGCTATATTTACTTCACAATTACATTTTTAGCTATAAATTGTAATTTTTTTTAAAAAAAAATTGTGTGAAAGATTTAATTACAAAATACAATTAAACAAAATTCAGAAAACTATTTGCACCTTCCGAAGAATACGAGATTGATCGTCATCAGTAATTAAACGATAATCAAGAAAAAAAAATATTCAGTTTCATTATTGAGGTAATAATAATAAAAGGTGAAAAAAAATCATAGATTTTAGATAATAAGAAATTATTTAAATGATCTGTAACCTTGAATTCTTAAGAAATTATCTATTCTAATATTTACGGAAATGAAAATCACGCAAATTTTTTAAAACTTTTATTTATTTTTATTCAATTAAAATTACTTTAATCTAATTTTCATTCAATTTTATTACATAATTTCAATTTGCTTCTTCAAATTGGTAAGCATTTCTTTAAAAATATCTTTATTTTTATACGGTTCATTTTAATAGTGGTTCATTTAATATATGAAAGGAAACTTTCAGATAAACAACAAAAAGATAGCTAAAGCTCAATTTAGCCGACAATACTTTTCAGGAAACAAAATCTTCGGTAAAATAATGAATGTTAAAAAAAATAATAATAATAAACACCCAATTTATTACAACGCAGAGAGTTTTCTAAGTGGATCGTCTCGTACTTCGTTACTTCAAACTTGTTCTTCTCTAGGACAACGCCTTGGCGATCAAACTTTTACTAGAAATGAAGATTTGGCTTAGGTAATTCATCATCACCGTATGACACCCCCAATATTTTCGCAACTTTTTTAATGTAGTCAATGGCATTAATCATTTTGTAATTATTTAAATTCATCTAAAAATTTTATACTTTGGGTTTTTTAGATAACAGTTTACAGATAATTTTTTTTGAATCAATTTAATTTTTTTCTCCTGCTTGTTATAAAGTCGAAACTTGTTATAATATCTCAAAATATTAAATTACACTTTTCAAATAAAAAAAAAATGATTGATTCTTTTCTGAATGAAAAAATTATTTGAAAATACGTTCTCCGTTAAATCTCCAAAATTTCGAATCAGATTGTTTTCGACACTATGTCCATACATGTAAGTTTCGCCTACAAAGCACTAAAATTTTCTGATAAATTCATTGGTGGAAAAAACCACTATTACGTCTTACGGCTACTGTCTACTAGTCATTTTGATTTCGTCAGCTTAATGTTAATCCTATGGAATTTCGACTTATATCTAACATCTTTACTATTTGATCTATTTGAATGCAATAACGTACATCTGAAAAAGAAAAAAGTAATGGAAGTTTCTGCGAAATTACAATTTCCCTCCAAATTTTTAAAATATTTTTGAATAATTTTTAAAGAATGGAAAACCTGCAAACAAATCATTAAAATAGGCGTAAAAATATTTTTTTTAAATCAGAAGAAAAATGTAATTCCACAAAAATTTTAACTTTTTTTTGCTCTTTCGGATGCATTTTATTGAATTCAAATCGATAAAATAGTAAAGATTTAAGAACGGTAATAAAAATTTCATAGGAATTACATTGCATTCACGAAATCAAAATGTCCGGTAGACGGGAGCCTTTTGATTACGTGGACGTACTGTTAATCCTATGGAATTTCTACTTTAATTCTCCCATTTTTACTATTTGATCTATTTTAATGCAATAAAGTGCAAAAAATAGTGAATGCTCCAGCGGAATCACTTTTTTCCTTCGATTTTTAAAATTACTTTTTAAAGACCGAAAAAACTCGCAAACGAATCAATAAAATAGGGATAAAATTATTTTTAAAAAACGAGGGAAAAAAAAGTAATTCCACAGCAGCATTCATTATTTTTGCTTTTCAGATGCAGTGTGTTGCAATTAAATTGATCAAATAGTAAAGAAGTGAGAATAATAGTGGAAATTCCATAATCAAAATGGCGGGTAGAGGGAAGCCTTATAAATCCTTTCCAGTAAAGAAAAAAATAAAATGTTTCATTTAATTAAAATAAGCTATTTATATTCGTGATTTCAAATGTAATTTTAGTTTCAATCCAGACAGTTAACAAATGTTTGAATCATATTTCATGGAATTCCATTGAATAGCTTTTTTTTTTTTTTTTTTTTAATGTAAGGATGAAAAACAAATTCGAATTTTTGCATAGATTTAAAATATAAATGCAGCAAATTTGTATGCGTTCAAAGCCATTCTTACACAGATTCCCCACACAGATATAAAAAAATCAATGCAAGATTTTCAAAAATTTAATAAATGTATATTATTTCAAAGGCACATAATTTAAGATTATTAATATCTTCCAAGGTACATTTCGGTGTGGTATAGTAAGCATAACAACATTAGCATATTCTAATATTTGTCATGCTCCTAATAAATTTATTTTAAGCATTTCAGGGAGAATAATACTTTTTCTAAGAAAAAAATACAAGGAGGAGAATTCTTATATATTCTGTATAAACCACACCCGTTCTGTTCACCTGAATGTACGAAGAAGCTTTTGCATCATTAAATGTTCAATAATTCGTCATGTTATAAACACAAAATATTGAGTAAAGTATAGGCAGTCTGTCTGGAAACTACAAAGTAAAGTTATGCTTGAAGCATCATTTTATATATATATATATATATATATATATATATATTTCTATTAATTGTAAAACATAATAAATTACGTCTTTTGCTGCCTTTTAATAATGTTAGGACTCTTTCCAATACTATGTCAAGAAATGTATTACTCAAACTTTAATTACGAATTGTATGTTAGCTGCATACTTTTGTTTTTTCGTTCACGTACATCTAATTTTCTTTTACATTTAATTTTTTTAAAAAAATAAATTTGGAGGACATATGAATATTTTTCATATGTTTTTTCGAGAATTGCTTCCGAGCCGTGAGATTTTTTTTCAAAATGTTAATCAATGAAATATCGTTAATACTCGAGAAAACAGTTATATCAATTGACAAGATCTATAAAAGAAAACTACTGTTGTGCAGAAATTCTGGGACAAAGGGTAATTATAAGTGAAATAAGAAATAACTGTGAGACTTAAATGAGTGTAATGAGAAATAAAAATTTTAGTTGTTAGTCCGGTTTTAGAGATAGTGATTTCATTTCGTAGCGGAATAGATAAATTTCGATTTATGAATATAGTTTGTACTGTAATGAATGAGGTTTTGTGATTCTCTAGGGTTTCAAAAACATTTCCAAATAGTTTTGTTAAAAATTGAACTATTGTTCCTATTTTGAGACCGTCATGAATGGCCTTGCTCCTAACATTCCAGGGAACGTTTGTCATAATTCTTAAAATTTTTTTTGCAATGCTTGTACTTTTTTAAAGTAGGAAATTTTATTTTGTATTGCTTGAACTTATTTCAAGGGGCTGCTGCATTCAAAATGGGACTGCGTATGTTATTAAAACTTGTTTGTAAAATAGGACTTTATTATTAAGTGATAGAGGATAAAATCGCGACTAATTAGCAATATGATAAAATTGTTTCAACTCTCTAATAACTTTTAATTCTCTAATAAATATTTTATGAGTTTGAAAATGGTTATTATTTCTACATTTTAAATGAAGGGTGGTTTAGCGAGTCATCTATAATCCTTTTATTTCTTTATCGAATAAATACAAATTTTTAGGGAGATCAATATGTCTAAATTTCCTAAATTAAATTCCTTGCGATTTCTCCAATTTCATCATTGGCATCCAATCTGTGAGCCTTTCTTCGAGAGTTTCCAAATATGCTTGTATAGTTCTTATTGTGTAGTTAAAGTTTACTCCCATGCAATAAATAAAGGGTTTTTGGAGAACAATCAGCATTCACAAAGGGGGTGGGCGGATAGTAGTAAAATTACAAGTTGTAAATATAAGAGGTCAGACATTACCTAGCGATGTGATTGTTTAAAAAAAAATTATGTGAATTATCAGAGTTAACTCTTAATTTTAATTATAAATTGGAATGTCCTTCTCAGAAACCATATTGCTTCCCGGAGAATACAACTATACAGTGTACGTTAATTTTTTATTATATATATATATATATATATATATAGTTACGAAAATATTTTTCGTGTGAGAGTGTGCGTGGAGTGAAAATCAATACCAACTCTGAGGATAGCAACAAATGACGATTTATTCGTAATTCTTCACGACAACATACAGGTAGCACAATTTGAACAATAACAGATACACTGCACTTGCACAATTCAATGAATGATACAAGAACAAAACACACATTTCGTACAGTCACATTTATTACACAGTAATGTTCAGCTCACCAGCTCATCTCTGTGGACTGCCACAGCAGTAATATTCTACACGTCCACGGCAGGATCTAACGCTTCCTAGCAAATAAAATTCACCCAGCACGCTTTACTTCAAGTGCCAACAGCGTTCAGTTGATCCCTCGATCGATCTTCTCAACAGGGTCTCCAAAGACAGACTCTCCGAAACAGTTGCGCTAATTTCAGGCCAAATCTCCAGAAATTCATTCGACCATGATTCCCCGACCGGTCTAGAAATCAGACTCCACAGACAAATTGATTCCGCGTACACAAACCAATTCCTCAGACTCACTCATAGACTGACTCTCCCGACTGTAACTCTTGGCGTATTTATAGCTTTCCGGACAGGCGTGACACCGCGAAGGAAAATTCTCGAAAAGTCCGTAACTTTCTTCCCGCTCGGTTTTTCGCTTAGGTTCCAGTGTCTTCGAGTATTTCTATTTTTCTCCCAGTCGCCAAATGGTTGCCAAATCTGTAGCCAGAGTGAAGGGGTCATTACTTAAACTCTCATGTTGCTGAATGGTGACGTCTCTGTAAATTTATCTTTTCCGTTAAGGTGTTGCAGGGAAGCATCAACTCACGTCGTAACAATATTATATATATATATATATATATATATATATATATATATATATAT
>BMAW01035729.1:169762-279995 GCA_019974015.1 Nephila pilipes | reverse complement strand
ACTTCACTGAAATCAATATCAATCTATTTACAGCATTACGAACTTTGAATGATAAAATGTTTAAACAAATTATATAACATAAAGCTTAATATATATTTCGCTTGCATAACAAAACCAGAAAAATTGAAAATGATATAAAAGGCTGAAATCTGACAAAAGAAAAAGTACATACTTTTCATTAGTGATATTTAAAATTGTAAAAGTATTATAGAATTTAAACTAAATATTAACATAATTAATCAATTAGTTTTCCAAATTAAAAAGCTAAAGAAACATGTTTGAAATAAAATTTCCCTAAAGGCAATTGTTTTAATTTTTGAAAATGTGAAATTTCACATGAATTGAAAGCAAGAATTGTAAACAATAACACAATGAAACAAAAACCAGTCAACACATAAATATATTTATTAAAACTATAAATACAAAGTGTAAAATAAAATTAAGTAAATAGATAGCACCATAAAAGAGAAAACCACCTATAATAAAATAAGATTCATATGAACAAAAGTATAAACATGTTTTAAAGAACAAAATATAAAAAAAAAAAAAACACTTTATGAAAATAGTATTTTATTTCAGAAAATACAAAATGTTTATAAGCAAGCAACCTTTTATCTGATGTTGATGACTAATATTTTATGAGGAGCAACATTTTACAAAAGGAATTCCTGCTTGATATAAGAAATGCAATAACTAAAGTGAAGAAATATATATATATATAAAATAATAATAAATAACACATAGATCTAAGTAATAAATAAAGCTGCTAATTATAAATACACAAGTGTAATTGGTTAACAGAAAAATAAATTTTATGTAAACAATTATTGAAAATTCTGATAATAAAGATAAGTATTTTTTTTTAAAAAATGACCATTTCATTCTACTGATTATTCTCTCAAAATAATAAATCGTAATAGCACTGAAAAGGCAAACTTGTGCCCAATTTAAACATCAAACAGAAAAAAGGTGGGGAAAAAAAATGCTATATGGTGCATAAACTGAGCAAATAAAGTTATTTCCAAATTAATATATTTTTTTTTATGTTTAATATACATTTCTTATTTTATTGGTGTCAATTTCTTTGAAGCATTCTCTCTGTTTTACACAAAATTTAATTTACAGAAATATTTCATGAAATAGCAATAACAAATTTATCATTGTTTAAAAAAGGTGAATAACATATTTTTCTTTTTTGAATTATTTCATTCTTGCACATGGTTCATAAAACATGGCAATATTTCCTGATTTTCTTAAATATTTCCAACATTACACAAGAAATTAATAATGAAATAATTTATTCACAAAGATAAAAGGTATTATGTTACAATGTGTGTTTTGGAATATTTAATAATACATAAAACTTTCATATGAAAGTAATTTTAATTAAATTGCATCAATGATCTCGGAATAAATATGCATCAATTTCATTCTGAAGAGTATTTATAGATCAAGTGTAATTTCTAAAACAAATAGATAACACAAAAATATGCATACTTCTTACACCTTATTCATTACAATATTCACACACAAAATAACAAACAAGCTTACACAATACAGAAAGCATTTGCCTTATATGAATAAAAAGTACAATGGGAAATACACATACATTTGAACCACATAGAAACTAAGTATATTTTAAAAATCAAATAGATATGACTGTTACTGGAAATATATTTTAATATTATAAGACACACAACAATAACTACATCACTTGTCACATGAAAATATAAATGCTAAAGCTATTATTGAGAGTGTCAAAAAAATTTATGCTATAATGACATCAGTAAAGCATAAAATTTGTACAATGATATAATACACAAATTATTTTTGAATTTAAAGCTAAAAATTAAGTTTGAAATAGGTAGGAAACATTGATTAGAAGGCAAAACTTTGAAGTTCAAATTCTAAAGAAAATACTAGGAAAATACTGTCTATACATGATTTTGTTAAATTTTCTTGTACATAATACTTGAATTATTTGGAAAACTGGAAATTTGTTCAACAAGTGGAAGCTATTTTTCAATGAATATATTAATACATATTTAAAGTCTAACATAAAAAAAAACTTGCTAGAAGCTTAAAAGATATACATGAAATGCAAAAATTACATCATGATTTTCGATAATTGTAAATATGTATAAGATATAATCATGTATGTCTAGCTAACTGACAAGTTTCATAAGCATGTATACATGACATCAGATGAATATCAGTATTGAAAATATGACTAGTCTATTATTTCACAAATATGAAAATGTGAGGCTGCAAGTTATCTTAAAAAGAATAACCGATACCTATACATATTTCCACATAAAAAAGAACAGAGGAATAATAGTCTTCTAAAATAATTAAACACCAAGTCTACATTTTCAAACATAGAACGAAAAAAAAAATTACACATAAATTCTTTCCTACGTCTATTTTTCTATACCTAAAACATAAATATATAAATATGTAGCCTCTTTTAAGAGAGATAAAGGTAGCAAATTTCAGTATACAAAACAGTTTGCAACACCTAAACTAACATAAAAATTCTTTTATTTTACAAACAAGTTTAGAGATACACAAGTATGTGATTTTCTTTCCAATAAAAAAATAATTTAAAAGAGCTAAATTTGAGCAGAAAAAGCACTGACATATAATATAAAACAACACAAATTATTATATAAAATAAATCAAAATTTGAAACAAAATGTATTTACATACAAAATAATTTTTTAGAATTTTAAAAGAAATTTCAAGCAGAAAATTAGGAAATTCAAGTCAACAAATAAGTAACATTCTTAGAATTTTACATAAATTAATGTATGAAGAGAAATCAGTCACTTGAAATATTGAAATAAAAGGAATATTTTACAATTCATTTAAAAACAAAACACATATCATCCTTTACAAATCATTTAATGAATTAGTTCATTTACTGGTACCTGAAGAGTCACTGTTCCTTTATAAAAATAAACCAGACAATAGAGACTCCTACCCAGTACTTTGTTTTTATCACATTTCAAATATACAATGAAAAAATATCAATTACCTGCTTTTGACATTAATAAATTTGAAACTGACAGTATTCAATATTTCAAGCACTGAAAGTTACATTTCAAGGAAACTATAGAAGAGTTAAACTAATATATGTAAACAAAATCTTTTAAAGAATTCATAATGAAACAAACTATTTAAGAACTTTTAATGAAAGGAAAAAGAAATGTACAACAAAAATCACATCCCCGTGAACATGATTCGATATGTTCCACACCTGAAAGCAATTTCATTATAGAATATAAAGCAACCAATTCTATATTACTACAAAACTATAGAATTTTCCATTGGTTCATTACATTTGAAAGACACTGGAAATCTTAGTTAGAAAGACAAACTACATATCAGATATAACTGCTTTCCTGCAATCCTAAATATATCTAACATTGTGTAATAAATTTCTATGAAAAATATAACAAAATTCTATCACAGATGTTTCAGAGAAAAATGTCATGTGCTTTGGTCAAGGATTCTTCGTCTTGCTGTTCCTGACGACCTTCTTCAATTGAATCAAAGTTAGGGAGGCCCAAAGGCAAATGCAGTAGATGCTCCTCAAATTGTAAAATATTTTCTGCTTCACCTGCAAAAATAAAATACTTACATATCCAAATACAATGGAGAATTAAAATATTTACTTAAATTTATAAAGGTGAAGAGTGTTTACATTTGCAACAACTGGTTTTCAAAATTTTTTAAATGGAAGTCAACATCAATTTCACTAATTTTTAATTAGCATACTAAAATGCATACATGTAAGTTTATCAAAAAATTTGAATAAAATACATATATGCATTTTATTCAAATTTTTTGATAAACTTACAAACAAGCAACTCAAGTTAATTTTAGAAAGTGGAGAAAAAAAACCCAATTGAAATAATTTTCAACTCCTAACTAGCATTACAAATATTTTAATCATAAAATTTGGTAATTAGATAAAATCCCAATGACTATGAAAATAGGTGCAATTTAAATCAAGCTTATATAATAATATCCCAACCACTCATCTTTTGGAAACATTTTTCTGGTTTGATGAAAATGGTTGACAGAATTTTGTACATGTACCTTATATTTAATAATTTTCCCCATTCTGAAGAATTTTTAGCTTTTTTACAAATAAATAATATGTAGAATGTATTCAACAAAAATTTTAATGTAAATATAAAAGAAATTTATATTTTATAGGTCAGCAAAAAATTAATTCACTAAACTTATAATTTTATATTTCTAAAAATATACTAATACATTTTAAATTTAAGAAGATAATACTAATTGCAGCTTCAGTTCTAAAAAAAATTTATAAAATTTTAATAAAAAACTAAGTCAGATATTAATACAATAATGATTAATATTATAGTGAACACGATCTTAAATGGTTGCTCAGCTAAAGAGTTAATTCTGTATGAATTTGTAAATTTATCTTTTGTGCTCAGCTTTTTTGTTAAAAGCTCCAATAATTGACCAGGTGATGTATTACTATGTTATTTTTACTCAGATACTGAAATTTGCAGCAGGAAAAAAAAATTAAAAAATTGGAGAAATTAAATAGTAATATATTAACAACAGAACAAGTTTTAATTTGGTTAAATTAATATTGCACCAGAGCAAGGATTCTTATTTTCTTTTACCTAACAGAACATTTGAACTTACAATTAAATGTCAACGACACATTTAAATTCTGGTGGTTTGATGGTCCAAGTATTATAATGAAAACAAATTAATTTATTAGTTTACAATTTAAAACCAAAAGATAATAAAAATTCTTTTAAAATATTTATAATAATTTATCTGTATATATATTATTGCTTTACATTTAAAGAGATACTTCTTAAAATTTTTAAAAAAATTCCTAGTAAAGTTGATTTTTGAGTGCAAATTTTTAAATATTCTTCTTGGGTTTTGGCAATGGTCAATTTTTATTTAATATTATTCATCATTTTCTTTAGTATTATTCATTATTAATTCATTTATTTCAAATATAAATTCATTTATAACATTCAATCATTTCGCAGCATATCCACGATTTTCTTAAAACACAATGATGCGCTGTGGTACAATAATTAAAAATAAATGCTCTAGATATACATGAAGTCGACTGGTAACAAAGAAATTTTGAGAAATGGTCAAGTAATGAATACTAAGTTGGTACCTTACTTTCTTAATTTCAAAGCTATGTTAAGATTTTAAAACTATGTTTATGGTTCAACATGCAGCAATCAAAAGACTAATGGTTTCTTGAAATTATTCCACAAGACTGATTTTTAGGGGATGTAAGACTTGAACCTATTTCTGACTAGATCATCAATGGTTATGAAACTTCAGAATGTAATTACTGAAGAACCACATCCTTTCAAATATTAAATACTTTAGAAAACTAATTTACAATTACTTAATTAAAAAAATTACAGTTAATATAAATAGGTTACTGATACAGTAAATATAAGTAGGTTCCTGCTTTGTATAAATCTTTTTTTATACATATTTTAGTGATCTGTTGTACTAACTATACCCTATATGGTTCAATTAAGCAACCATTTCCTTTTCTAGCAAAAGTTTGGTCCCCAAAGAGTATTAACACAGTTAGTTAACATATAAAATATACTATAGACCAAATTTTATATAAATCACAACACTAAAATTACATATACCCACTGTTTATTCTTTGCAGCTTGTTTCCATACGCAAGATCTCCTTGATAAAGAAAGACAAATGTTAAGGGCAATAAAGCAGTCAACACAGCAGGCTTTTTGGTTCTTTGAAATCTAAAAATTATTAATGATATTTTATATATATATATATATATACACACACAATTCTAGACAAATGTTTTTAAAAAACATTCATAAACTACAGTCCAAACATATAGCCATGGACAAAAGTATTAGATGGTCTTATCTTCTTACATTAACTGTGAAAGTATTAATCAAAATCACTTACTTTGTTTAAAACAACAATAATGTCAAGTTTAGATAATAATGTAAACAAATGTTATTGCATTCAGCAGCCAATAAAATATTATCATGAAGTTGATGAGAAATTCACATTTTCTTGAAATGAGAATTAGTCTATACTCACTGTTTTTAGTATGCACATATACACATCTGTTAATTTAATTGAAATCATATGTCTGTTTTTTTACTTTTAAAAAGTAATGAACATAATCAAGATTACAAAATGCAGTGTTTTATCAAACAGGGCAAGAGTCAAACAGGTTGCAAAAGCTGTTCAATGTTCAAGATGCTATCAAATATCTTGAAATTTCTGGTTCTTACTTATAATCATATAGAATACAAAGAAAAAGGATCACCACACTCAGGGAGAACCTATAGTTGAAATGGGCTGTTTTGAGATATTATATACACACAAGCATCATCTCAGCTGGCTACCGATTCATCGGTGGTGACAAGAAAACAAATCTGACTTGAACAGGCAGAAGATTTAACAAAGTTGTCAGAGCTTACAAAGCTAGGAAGAAGACATAGCACTCCGAAAAAAAATAGAAAGATATGATTTCCATACACTCTTAAATACCTACACAATTCAAAAGAGGATTTATCTAATATTTTGTGATCTAATAAATCAAAATTTTAGACATGTGTTAATTCACTTATATTTATTAAGAAAACATCCCCAGAGTGTCAATACATATTAAAATATTTGAAAATAATTTTACAAAATTAATTAATGTTATGTTAACATTTTAGGTGTTTAGCATAAGTGGTGTTACATATGTGAAGCAAAGGGTTAGCAAAGAATACTTTCAGTAATGTATAATATCTAATGTTAAGCATGGAGAAGGCAATATTATAATTTGGAAAAGCATTGTAGCCAATGGTTTGGGCAAAATGGTCATCTGTGAGGAGACAATAAATAATTGATACATAAATGTACTCAAAACAGCCTCGTAATCATAGTTTTCTCATATTTTTTGAGACATATGTACGAGATGGATTAAATTTCAACAGGACAATGCTGCTAGTCATAAATCCACTACAACTATGAAGTAGCTTAGAGACAATAATGTAGATCTGTTTGAGTGGCCCCAATATTCTGCAGATCTCAACCCAACAGAACAATTTTGGAAGTATTTTTAAACATACATAATTCAAGTAGCTAATCCCCTGCTCAGCACATAGAACCATACAGTTGGTGAATATCCAATTACTTCAAAAGAGACATTTAAAAATGTCCTACAGCAAGAATGGAACAAAACAACCTAAGTCAAATGCTGTAAGATAGTGAGCATCAAGTCAACAATAATTAATGCTGTAACAAAGGCTAAAAGAGACAACTAAATATTGATTTTTATAAGCAAAAAATAATAATTTTCCTTTTGTCTCTGTAGCTTTATATTTTTCCAACCGAATGGTATTTTACAAATAGAAGAAAGTTGCATCATACTTTTGTTCATGGCGATGTAATGTTTGAAATATAAGATATATTACAAGTGAGAAAAATTAAAAACGAAATTGATTAAATTCTTAAGTCTCTTCAAATAATTGTTAATAAGTAATAACTAAATAAATAACAACCAAGAATAACAACAAAAAATTAATACACAGCAAAACCATCTATTAAATCCCAAATAAAATAATTTACTCATATATATATATATATATAACACATGGATCAATAAGTTCCGAGACTAACCCAGAGATGGCGCTCGTAGTAAACCAGTAACCAGGTCTTTCTAGAGTACGAACCTTTGCTTGAAACGTGTCAAAATTTTAAGTCGATCGGACCAGAAACAGCTGAGTTATCGAGGTTGGAGTAAAGTCATTTTGTAGTTTGTTTAAAAAATGGAAAAAACCGAGTTTCGTGTTCTGATAAAAAAAATTGTTTTTTAATGGGTAAAAACACCGTGCAAGCGAAACAATGGATTGAAAAATGTTACCCGGACTCTTTTCCATCAAAAGCAACGATTTGTCGGTGGTTTGCCGAGTTTAAACGTGGTCGTACCGACACAAATGACGCGGAACGCTCGGGTAGACCTGTGGAAGCCGTTACACCGGAAAATGTGAGTGAAGTGACAAAAATTATAATGAAAGATCGTAAAGTGAGGCTCCGTGAGATTGCTGAGATGACACAGATATCATATGGATGTGTATTTACTATCCTTCATGAAAAATTGAGCATGAAAAAGGTTTTTTCCAAGTGGGTGCCGCGATTGCTTTCGATGGAACAAAAACAGCAACGAGTCGATGATTCAGAAAGCTGTTTATCGCTATTTACTCGCAACAAAAAAGATTTCTTGCGTCGTTACATGACCATGGACAAAACATGGATACATCACTACACTCCAGAGTCGAAGCGGCAGTCATCTGAGTGGCGCGCAGCTGGCGAAAGCCGTCCGAAGCGTCCGAAAACGCAGCAGTCAGCTGGCAAAGTCATGGCGTCAGTTTTTTGGGATACGCATGGCGTGATTTTCATTGACTACCTCGAAAAAGGTAAATCGATCAACAGTGATTATTATATTGACTTGCTGGTGCGTTTGAAGGAGGAAATCGCAAAAAAACCCGACCGCACAGTCTCGGGACTTATTGATCCATGTGTTATATATATATATATAATTATACTTTATAATATACAAAAAAATTTTAAAAAAATGTAAAATTATACTTTATAATATACAAAAACTTTATCAATTTTATTTTTGTGAAAACATAACCTTTTTAAAAATTATTGAATGTGGAAATATATTAAAAAGAACATCAAGAATTATATTAATGACATGTATCATACGCAAATAGTGTGGATCCTGCTGCAAGAACATAGAAAGTTCCTATCCAGTAGAAAAATTCTCTGTATTTCGCAATCTTCAGAGCCAGTTTCCTTTCTCTAATCTGGTTTCTCATATGAATTTGTCGTTCCAACTGCACATAAAGATTTAAAAAAAAATAATAAATTTTACACAAATTACATCAAAAAAATTCCAAAAAAAGAAATTACAATGAGAAAAAATTTCATTCAATAATTTATAACAATGTATGATAATGTACATTCTGTTTTAACTCAACTTGCTTTTTAGGTCTAAAATTAGAAAAAGTTCTGCATAATTCATGTTTATAAGCAAGAGAGTGGAATTTTTGAAATTTATAAATCTTTTTAAAATGTAAATATGTTTCTTACTTGTGTTATTATGTTAATTCGATTTCAAAAAATTAGGAACAATTTTACAAGACATCAATAAATTCTTATTAATTAGAAAAACTACCCCAGCAATCATTTATTAAAATTTAAAACTTCATTGCAAAATGTAAATAATTAGGGAATGTAAGTCGTGTTAAAGCTTCAAAAATAAAAACTATTTACATGCCAAATTTAAACACAGGTTTAAGAAGTTTCTCAATTAAGAATATATCTTTGAAAAACATATTTTAAACTTAAGGTAGGCTGTTGTATACTTATACAACAGCCATTCAATAAGTCCTTAGAAAACTATCTACAAAAATTATTTTAGGTAGATTTTTTTCCAACATAATCACCTTTTAGTTCTATAGACTTCGCTAAGCATTTCTCCAACTTTTTAAAGTCCTCTACAAAGTGAGATTTCGGAAGGTTCTCAAAATAGGCATCAGTTTGGGTTATTTGTTGATTATTTCTTTGTTTGATGTGAGCCGTTTTTCATTGAGCCATTTTTTTAAGTTTGAAAATAATTTTAAAAAAATCACTCAATTTAAAAAATCAAATCCAGTGAATACTGTGGATGTCGTAATAATTTGAGCTTTTAATTTGGAGATTTTGACATCAAAATTGCATAGGTGTGCATCTGTATATTCTCATGATGAAAGAGGATTTTTTGCTTTATCAAATGAGGATGCTTTTTCTTGATTTCTTCACTCAACCAGTGCAATAATAATATTCTCCAGCTATTGTTTTTCTTTTCCCAAGTAATAGACAATCCCAAAAACCTGTGACCATCTCCTTGCCAGATGATTTCATCGCCTTTGCTTCCTTTGGAGCCCATTCATCACAAATAACCACAGTATTGATAGTTCTTTTGTCTCTGGAGTGTATTAGTGTTTCCACATTTCATCTACAATTATGTATCAACAAAGAAACTTTTCAGGATTGTGACAACAAAAGGGCAAAAATAACCTCAGATTTAACCAAACGATTTTGTTTATTTAACACTGAGAACAAACACAGCAACCATTTTGTTGAGATTTTTTTCAGACCCAATTTTTTGTGCAAAATTGAAAACACTGTACATTGCAATATGCCACAAGCCTCAATTATTTCACATACTTTGATTTGTCAATCACTCAAAATCATCAATCATTCCAGAAGTAGTCACTGCTACAGGATGTTCCAAACGATGTTCATTTTTTGTGAATGTATGTCTACATTTAAATTCATTTATCCAATCGTAAACACAGAAGCAGATGTGCCATGTACTTCATCCAACTCAGTATTGATTTCTTTTGGTGTTAAGCCTTTTAAATATAAGAGTTTAATCACCACTAAAAAAACTGACTTTTTCCCATTTTTCTAAATAAACACATTTCATGCTTCAATCAACAATAAAAGTGAAACCATTTTATGGAAATAACTGAGATTTAGACTATTGTCTAGCACAGTGCTTCTTAAACTGTGGATCGCAACTCCAAATGGGATCATAAAGCAAAATAATGGGATCACGAAAATTTAATTTGGATACAAAAATTTTTTACAATCTATTCATTATCTATAATTTAATACATTAGATTCTCAATGCCGTACAATTATAAAATCATGACACTGGTTAAAATGAGCTGTAAATCATTTATACATTGAAAAAATATCTCTATACACATAATGATAGCTGAGTTACATTGTAATTTGGAAGTTAAACAAAAATCCTTGAATTCTGGATCAGTGCTAAAGCTGAATTTCTCATCACTTTTTAAATGGAACAAAACAATTTTCTGTCATTCAGCCTTCATACTAATGTGAAGTGACTTTTTAGTTTTAATGCTAATTAAATCCAAATATCATTCAATGCTGAAAAGTTTTTAAAATGATTTATATCCAACAATGTGAAATACTGCACCAGAGGTTTAATTTGACATTCGTGGCTGCGGTAGCCTCGTGGTCATATTAGTAGACTCACAACCAGTGGTTTTCATTGAGTTGTAGGTTCAAGTATTGATGCCATTGAAGACCCGCCATGTAACTAGGGCTGATACACATTAAATCTATCGTAGCTCAAAGTCTTACCAATGGCGTGGTATGGAAATTAGGAGAGGAGTGCCAGCTTAGGTGTCATACTTGTCACTTGACCGAGGTTCAAAATTACAAGGACAGCCACCAATAACCCTCGTGTTGCTTCCAGTTAATAAAACCAACCAACAACATTAATTTGATATGCAACAAAAATCACACGTCTGAAAAGATCTGTCTCATTAAAATGTGATTTTCTCTCATTAATTTTTGTATACTTGTAACAAATTCTACACACATTTTTTGTAGCCACGGTAACCTTTTGTCATGGTTGAGGACTACTGGCAGTGGGTTTTATCAAGTTGTGAGTTCGAGCCTTGGTGTAACTAAAGACCCACCATGTAGCCGGGGCTGATGCACATTAAATCTGGTGCAGGTTCAAGGTCCTCCTGAAGATCCTAAGCCCTGCAGGGGGTCATTAAAAATTTTAATGCATGAAAGTAGAGTTGCAAGTCTAGAAAGTTTAAGAACCACTGGTCTAGTGAATCATGATGCATACTAAAACATACCATTTTTTTAATGCTACAAGTGTCATTCATTGGATTTTCTAAGGACTTAGTGAATGAACTTCATAGCACTTCATGTAGTAAATATTTAAACATAAATGAAAATTATATCGATAATGAAATTAAAATTAAATAAATAAAATTGAAATTATATAAATTAAATTAAATGTAGACTTTTTAAAAAAATTACCTTTAGGATTCAATTATATAATTAAAAAGAATCAACAAGTCATGGCTAGTATTATAGCCTAACTCCTACAGAGTAATATATATATGAAAACAACCTTTTTTTTTTTATTCTTATATTTCTAAAATATCAATCAACTGAATTGAATCATTTCTGAATGTTTTTATTTACATCAACATAAAATGGGAATTTCTAAGAATTTCTAAGTACACATACTTTTATACAATAAATTTGTATTAAATTTGTATCTTTAAAAAAATTTATCAGTTTAATTTTAAAACCTAATAATAAATTTTTCCTCCTCATCCTGCAAGTTGATGTGATGATTTTATGGATGATTTTAAATGTCTGCATGTTAAAATCAAATAATTATAATAAATACATCAATACATTTGAACAAGTATGTTTTATTTTCTGCAACTGCTCATTCTGAATTCAGTTTTCATACTTAATAGATGTTATTTAAATAAGATTGGATAAAAACTTCAATAATTGTAAGAGCACTTACGTAAGGGAAAGATTTAATCTATCTCAGTAACACATTGCTAATTGAAGATATGAATTTATTTTCATTTTAGGTTCACAACAAGAAAATAATTTTAACAGAATAGTTGGAAAATTTTGATGCCCGGCCACAATTAAATCAAATTTTTAACAAATATTACAGCAAATATTATTCATAAGGTAATGTAATGTTACTTCCCTTTTAAATAAACAAGGTAAAAATAATTATGTGATAATCATACCACATTAACAACTATTGCAATTGTGATCAACTTTTATTCTGCAATATATATTGTTATCTCCCATGCTTAAAGCCCATTTGTAGAGGGTATTTTTTTTGTAAAGGGGTAAGTATGGGATGTCATACTATCCCCTCAGAGCAGAGGAGATCAGATTAATTCTTCGAACAGAGCAGGCGTAAGTGGGTTGATACTCGAGAAAGTTGCGAATCGCGGGGTGATTGAGTGCTAACCATAAACTGTAATGATTGTAGAATGAATAAATTAAATTGCTATTATTATTAAAAGTGTGTCTGATCTCATATGAATTTTAAGGGAAAGTATTTAGCTAAGTAAGCTACTGTAAGGAATGAAAGTAATTAGCTAAGTAAGCTATCATGAAGAAGAAACAAAGTGATATGTTTTATGAGTTCTAAAGTAATAATAAGAAGTTATATTGTGTATAGAGAAAAAGAAAAATAGTTTATTCAACAGGTGAAAAATAAAGTTTAAAAGTTAAAGTTTAGTAAAAGCTAAAGTAATTAGTTTAGTTTGTGTGCACATGAAATGAGTGAAATAAAAAAGATTAATATATATATATATATATATATATATATATATATATATATATATATATATGTAATGTATAACTTCCAAAGGAATAACTTTTGCCTATTTTAAAAATGTTTCCATTTGTTGTGTACAATGAAGATACTTGGAAAATCTTGAAATTATACCTTCATTAATGTAACATGAAAGAGAGACAATTACATTGTGAAAATGGAGAATATCAAAGGTGTTGCTTCAACATTGTGGCTACAGTAGAAGAGAAGGGAATTTGGTTTGATCCTATTTTAGCTGACTTGGCAATGTCTGGTATTTTTCTAGTGGCGATATTTTGCCAAATGCTGCTACCCTGTTTTCTCTTCACTGTGGTGGCTGTAGGCATGGCAGCCCTTTTGATTTTGCCATATGAGTGGGATTTTATTTTACCGTTATTTTATTTTTATATAACTCTCTCTGAACATATTTTTCTTCAATGTGGTGGCTTTAAGCAAGACAACCCTTTCGAATTTGCAATATGAATTGGGATTCCAGTTCACCAGCTATTTTATATATATATATATATATATATCTGGATAATTTGTCTCTTATGCCATTAAATCCCACAGTCACACATTCACTCATCTGTCCCTGGATGTTATTTTTTTAGCTAATCATGGCCAGTAGATTTTTGCGCCTCTGTTTCGAAACCAAAAATTTGCATTTTTTAGTATTTTACATTACACTTTTTTAACCAATCAGAGCTTATGAATTTTGGTGCTTCCATTGCTAAGGTTAGACTTCTCAGAGTTTCTAGAACATTCTGAATTGTCCGTTACTGTGTTTCTAAACTAGTTGAATTCTATAGTGTTTAACTAATCCTCTGCTTGAGTGGTTTGTGTATTATTAGTGCTTCCGTTTTGCATGTTTAAAATTCTCCGGAGGATTTTTATTCCGCTTCTGCGTTTCATAATTCTCCGTATTTTCTCCTGAGTACAGGTTTTTTCAAAGGCTGCTAGTTCGAGTTTGAAAGAGGTGAGTGAATGTACTTATAACTCGCCAAGAAGCCAGCTAAAATACAATTGTACTGGGAATTTACCTTACTTGGAATACATACGAAGATTTCCTCAGTTCATGTGGTATTAAATGGAAGGAACTTTAGGTATTTTAGCTGCAGACAGAAAGTCAAGTAAGGATTATCCCTAATGATTTGAAGTGTGAGAAACGGTTGACTGAGCAGATTGCAAGAGAGCTTGATTACACAAATTAAAAGCTAAATTTGAATGGTATCAGGAAACGACTATGAATTCCTTACTGTGATAGTTACAGTATAGGGAAAATTAAGAAAATGAATTAAATTTGAATGAAATCATAAATATACACACTTTTTACAATACTGTTTTAACCTTTAGAAATTTGTTACAATTGTCTAAATTAATTTGCAAGCAGCATGTATAAAATATGCAAAAGGTATCAAAAAATAAAGTTATTCATACAATTACTAACCTGTAATCTTTGCAATTGCATCATAAACTCCTGATTCCTTTTATAATTTTCTTCCACTGCTTTCCCATAATAGGAACCCATCTATAAAATATGTGGATAAATTTTCAAACAAAAATAAAAGTTCAAAAGAGGGAAATAACTGAAAATACATATTAATTTATAAAAAAAAATACAAATTTCATCACACCCCATTAACGTATAAGTAATACACTGAAATATATGAATTATTTTCTTACAACTGTAAAGGGATAAATAAGATGAGATATGTCACTAAAACCTTGAAGAGAAATAATTTAAGAATATATTATCAAATAAATCTCAAATTTACTAAACGAAAACAAATCTTCTTTAAAAGCTACAAACCAAAACAACAACAAACAAACTGTTGCCAGTTTCTTTGAGGAATGCTTTTATAAATTAACTGAAATACTCTTAAATTAACATTTTTATTTTCATACTAATATTTTAAGAACCCATTACTTCATCGAAATTTATCAATGCCTTCCATATCAATAAATATTTGTCTTTAATAGTTCATTTGAAGTGAATAATATAAAAGATTTACCGATTTCAGTATAGTTTAGAAGAAATCTGCGCTGAAATCCATAACCGTCAGAATTCCAGAACAACTTGCAGATTGCAGCAGAAAACAATACATGATACAAAGGTTAAGGAATCGTAAACAATTCTGCTCTTTCTTTGGCACACCGAAACTGGATGAATACACTACAGGTGAATGACTCAACTTTATTTTTTTTTAAATTGAAAGGAGAACTAATCTGTAGATCGTTTGATTAAAATATTTTTGAATGAAAAAAATACGCGGAATCAGAGCAATATTATTTTTTATCAGATACTGCTTTACATTAAAATAAATTTTCTTTTATTTTTTAATTTTTTAAAACAATCTTGTTTTTTTTTTTTTTGTTTTTTTTTTTTTTTTTTTTTTTGCTTGTCATAGTGGGACAGCGAATAAATCAAGCCGGCTTTTATTATTCTTCTATTTTAATTTTTAAAAGTATGTGAAATATTCCGTCTTTATTGTCTTGAACTTTCAATGATATATTTTCATCTAATACTTCTTTTACTTTCATGAAATAAATTTTTTTTTACCATTTCAAGTATCTGTAAAGCTTTAGAATTTTTTTTCTTTGAACAAATGGCTTTATTTCGTACTTAATTTTTTTCCTAAACGTTTGTTGTTTTTCTTTGAAGATTTTGATGTAAAAGCTGTCTGTTATTGTACTTTGATTGTCATTGTCGATTTATTGAATCAATTTCGAACTTTCTAATTTTTTTAAGTAAACAGTGTTTTCATTGTATGTTTATACCCTAGTTAAAAGTTTATAAAAAATTAAAATTGGTTTTTGTAAAGATTTTTTTAATACTTTTGCAGATTTCCAATATGGTTGGAAAATAAAGGTGGATGTATGATGTCAAGTTTTTCATCATTACATATTTCTGAAAGAAATTGGATTCTTGAAAACACTAGTCATGTAAATCATTTGATTATGTTCGTGATAACTTTAGTCAGAAAGGATTATTTAAGATCTTTCTATTAAATGGCAAAGAAAAAAGATCAAACAGAAAATCATCGCCAGTGTTTTAGATCTCGATCCATGGAAGAGGATAAAGAAAATTTATGTGCTGATGGCGCTATGCGCTTTACTATTGCCTCATATCCAAAAGAGGCTTTTGAAGTCATGTCACTTATGCGTCAGCATCAGAAACTGTGTGATGTAGAAATCAGAGTGTGTAATGAGATTTTTCATGCTCACAAGATTGTGCTTGCTTCAGCTAGTCCATATTTCAAAGTAAGTATTTTTTCTTTATATTTTGAATTAGCATACTTACATTTTTTTCTGTTATAAAATTTAAATCAATAATTAACAAATTTTAGAAGGTTTCTGAATCCATGTAAAATATTCTGTATAGCCTAATTTAAAAGGAAAGTGGGCTTGATATGTATAATTTGAAAAAAAATTAGGACTATCTACAGATTATTGGTATTTATAAAAAAAATTCTTGTTTTTGTTTTCAAAAAATTAAAAATATATACATTTTTAAAAATTTCTTACAAAAATAGTATGGATTAATAATATGGATAATAGTATGATTTTTGAAACTTGTTTTATTTTTTAAAATTTATTTATTTGTAAATGAATGAAATATTGCTTCTAAGAGATGTTATAGTATATGTGTCATTAACTGCATTTTTTACGGAAAATGTTTGATTAAATTATTGGTTTTTTGAATTTAATTGCATGTAGTTATTCTTGGATTATTTGAAAATATCTGGATTCGTAACTTAAAGCTAAAAGTTGTGTGACCCATTCAATATAACAACATATAAATTGAGCTTTAGAAAACATATATTAGTGAAATTAATATAATTTTGAACTATACATAATTATTAAAAATGAATTTTTGCTCACTGATGATTGATTTGGAATTAAAATTAAGCAAAGTTTGTGTACTTGGTTTTTACAAAGTTGTTATTAGTAATTTATTATGAAGTCACTTCCATTATAGAAAACACTTATATCAGTAAAAGTAATATTTTACTATATTAAAGAAAGAAAAAAGTCATCTATATCAAATCTGATATTTTTAACATTAGCCTGGGGTCAATTTTTAAAGTACCTATCACAAATAAAATTTTCCGTAAAAAAAAATTAGAAAAATATTAGAGAAAAGCAACTAAATATTTTGGACAGAAATTTAAGATATTATTTGAATTATTTCCCCCTCCTTCCAGTCTATATATGAATCAGTATTGAAAAGATTGAATTGTTACTAAGAAATAACTGAGATATCTGGATAAAATTTATTCTGAATATTAATTGATCTTTATTTGCATATTGTTGTAAATTACATCTATTAATATTGATTTGTTTGGTTTCATAAAGCCGTAGATTGAATCAACCTAAAACATCAAGAAAATAGAGCTCCATTTGTTGCATTCTGTCCTTCAAAAAGTTGAGAAATGTTGGGATATATATATAACTCTGGATAGTGTCTATGTAGAGAAGTCTGGAAAAAGTAGTAAATAAAAATTTCTATCTCAATTATTTTTTAGTCATAGTTAAAATTTTGCAATACTGCAAGTTGTTTCAATCTAGGACTTCCTGAAACCTAACAAATTAACATTAATAGCTGTAATTCCCAACATTTTGTACATGTGTACAATTTAGTTTGTAGCATAAATTTTATCAAGGTATCATGGATATTTCTTAATAATAATTAAAACTTTACGGTACCCCCTTATGAACTCAAGCTTTAACTGTGTTTTTTACTTGATCTATATATTTCTAGCTAAAGAAAGTAGAATCAGTAGGAAATGAGTAAATTTTTGTATTTGCTATTGATGTAATTCATTGATTAGAAATACATTTCCAAAAGTTCACATCCTATAAAATCTTTTTTTTTTTTTTTTTTTAGTTGTATGTGATTCAATCAATTTTATAACAAGTTTGCTACCATAACTATTTTAAATAAATGAAAGAGTAAAAATATACATGCAGTACTTCCTGTATAATCCAGCACTTCAACTATTCAGCTCCACCAGTAATCCGGCATTTTTGCACCAGCTGACAAGTCATAGAAAATTGTTTCATGTATTCTATTATAACCGAATAATTTAGGATAATTATGCAAAACATACATTTTTATGTTTTAGTTATTTCGTGCAATTGACACTTTATTTGTGTGTATTATATAAAATTGTATTCATAAATATATGATTTTTTTCTTTTTAAATACATTATTATTAGTGATTTTCCAGTATTTCTGCACTTTTGGTTATTCGGCATTTCTTGTTTAACTTCATGGATGCCTAAATGAATGCTTAACTCTTTTCTGAGTGATTTCTTACCTCAATAACCTTAATCAAGTTGCACTTCAGGCATGTTTTCTTGTCCCCATGTTCCAAAATAACAAATTGTCTGGTAAATCTGTAATTGATGTTCAAAAAAGTTTTCAAGAAATAGATTATAACCAAAATATGTTAAACACAACTACAATGCTGTAATTTACTAAGAGAAACTGCTCATATTTTACAATCCAGTTATTTTTGTCAGCTATGAAAAATTCTTGATTCTCCTCAAACCATTAAATTTATATTGTGATATGTAATTTCTGGACTTAAATTTTTATGCTTCATTGAAGCCAAATCTTGAGTCTTCTTATCTTGGCATCATTCACATCAGATATTTAATAATTAAAATATATGCTACTGTTTTCCAACTAAATTTGCTATTTTAACTTTCAACTGTCCTTTAGTTGCCTTGAATATTAAAGCAAGGTAATGTAAAATATGGTCTTACGTTTCAAATCCTCTTGAATACTATAAGTTTCAGGGATTTAGACATTCACAAAGAGCATGCTGAGAACAAGAAACTTGTTTCAAATGAGCTTCCGTTAGTCATTTCAATACAGAATATTTTCTAGTATTTAAATGTGTTAATTGTTCTCAATTTTATCCATTTAGTTCCAAAGTTTGTCTTCGGGTGTTGCTAAAAAAGAATATAGAAGGAAATTAAAAATACAATAAAATTTATCTTACACTAAAACAAAAACAAAAAAATAAGCTCCTCCCCTGTCTTTGTCTTCATATACCCAGATCATTAAGATCTCCACCTCTCTAGGTAAATACAGACATCATGTTGTGTACCATAACAACCTTTTTTCTTTCCTATGGGGTTTACTGGCTTTAGTATAAAAACAGGTAATCCTCCCACCCCTGAATATTCTAGCAAACCTTCTATATTTTTGACTCTCTTTCACATCAACTAATTTTTACTTTTTTGCCCATTTTTTCTAATGTCTGGATCACAGTTACACATTTTTGCACAGCATGGCAATTTTTTTTGTGTGCCAGTTAACCTCTTCTTTCACTCGCTCACTCTTAAGATCTGAATAACTTCCACTCCTTTCCAAACAGACCCAAGTATCCAAAAGTTACTTGTAACTCCAATAATTATGTTATATCCATGCAATCTAATGTCATATTTAGTTATTACTTCAATGAATATTTCTTCTGTTTCAACTACATCTTTTACCTTTAATATTGCTTCTTTGTCCTACACAACCCAAGGTATATCTATGTGACTGCTAATACAACTTATACTAAAAAATCATTATCAAGAGAACTTGTATGATCTTAAATTGATAATAAAAAAATAGAATAGAAACATTCGAATATTGAATGATTGGAACATGAAAACCGCTTGCTGTTTATATATGAAATATACATCATAGTTATTCACAAAAATTCAACATTAAAGGACAATACCATTAAATTCCTCACTGTAAAATCAGTTTATTAAAGCAGTGACTCTCAACTCTTTCTTCCTTGCTAACTCCTTTTAAATCTTAAAGAAATTGGTAAACCCTTTGTGTAATTGTAAGTGCAAGGTAAGAAAACAATAAAATTTGGTAGAGCACTTATTTACCATGTTGCACAACAATTCACGAGAAGAAACAGAAAAATAAACATTAAACATCTGAGTACAAACATTAATAAAAACTAAAATGACAGTTATAAGAAAAGAAATACAAAATTAATTCAATAAACCAATTGATTCTTAGTTAAGCACATGTTAAATTTGAAAGAGAAAAAAAGATTCTTAATGGGATATTGGTGGCTATCTGATGGAACAAAGAAATTCAAAGTTTGGCTCAATGCCTGATGTTTTCAATCTTATATCAAGTTCTACATTTAAACTGTTTATATATTTATCTTTAAGGTAAGTGTTTGTTAAAAATCCTTTCTTGTGTAGATATGTTGTGCAAAAAAGTAATGAAACTTTAAAAGCATTATTTGACAAAATGCTATTCATTTGTACCCTGATCCATAAGTCAAAGAGTGATCTTTAAAAATAACTTTTGGAGAACTGCCTCATGAAAATTAAAATGAGTTTTTCTTTTTCCAATAAAGTTAAAGAGGTCTCTAAATTTACATCTCCTTGAAAAGGATTATGTATTCAGTTGTTTTATAGATAAGTATTGCATCTGTTTTAGGAAAATAGTCACTGAAATATAATTGAAGGCATTTCAGATGTTCGCATGTATTCCTTTTAATATTTTCATCAAGTTTAATTGAATTTTCTGATAAAAAAAACTGCCGAAAGAACAAAAACATTCACACTCACCCATCTGCTGACATTGAATCTAAAAGTTGATTTTTTTTATGGATGGTTTCAAATTTATCATGTGGCTGCAGTAGCCTAGTGGTCATGGCTTCTGACTCTGGACAGTGGTTTTCATTCCTTTGTGGGTTCGAACCTTGCCCACTAAAGGCCCACATGTAGCCAGGTGAATGCACGTTAAATCTGTCGGGGCCCAAAGGCCTCCCGTTGGCATGGTGGGGAAGTTAGGAGAAGGGGTGCCAGCTCAGGTGTCGTCCTCGTCATTTGACCAAAGTTCAAAATTACAAGATCCATCGCCAATAGCTCTCATATTGCTTCAATTGCGACGTTTACAAAGAAACTAAAATTAAACTCGTTGTCATCCCCCTGTGTTGTTTTGAAATCAGGTACTGGAGAAGAATGAACAAATTACTGCTTCTCCGGCGTTTTATCAGGCTCACTTTAGCAACCAATTTTTAGTTTAAAATTTCAGTATAAAAATTATTGAAATTTATCTATTTGAGAAAATCTTCGCTAAGCATGGTTACTGCAGTTTGCAACTAATCATGAACTAAATTCACACAGTTTACAAGCATCTGTAAACATGCTTATCCAGTTGAGAAAAATATCTTCCTCAGGAAAATGATCTTGGTTTCTGTCTTGCTATTCAATCAGGGACAGGCATAACTTGCTGAGCAGACTGAAAATGTTGTGAAAAATCACTCAAAAGTCAGCTCGTCTTGTTTCCTTTTTTTGACTCAGCACTTGGGGTGCGATAATGTGTTTCTCAATATTTGTATTCTTAAAGAATGCTTTTATTTTTTTGCCACCAAAGGGTCTGTTGGTTTAGGTGGGGCGTTTTGGCATATTATATCACTTTTCAGTTTTTATCATTTGCTTCAATTTTACTTACATTTAGCTTAAATATATTCAATTTAATAATTAATCATTTCTTTAATTTTAATATCCGAAAAGTTTACTATTGTCCATTCCTTGATCTTTCATCGATTATTTTAATTCTTATATTTTATTGAGTAATTTAATAATAATTATAAAAAACACCCCTTGGGTGGCTAAATATATTTTTTATGGGCTAATACATTGATGAAACAATGTTATGTTTTAAAAAATAATTAATTTTTTGTTTTGTTGTTTTCGAATTATTAACGGTGCAGTATATATGTGTATGGGAATGTATTATTTCTTGAACTATAGGTTGGGAACCAATGCATTAAAGGAAAATAAATCCATACATACATTAAAAAATTTTACGTTTTCCCAACATTCATTAGGTTATGATTTTCTGTAGATTATTCTTTTGGTGAGTAATCTTTGGATACAACACATCTTTGCTTTTTGACAACATTAATCAATTGAATTAATCCCTTGTTAAATTTTAGCTTTTTTGTATTTCACAATGTTTACAATTAGACTTGTGTGTGTGAAACAATATTATAATATGTACTCTGCGACATTTTGTCTTTGAAACATCTTTTGTACATATTATTATTATTATTATTATATATATATATATAATGTAAAGTCAAAATTTTAAATTTTACTGTGTTTTAATATTAATCACTATGTTTGTGGTATATGCCCAATGCCATATATCTCTGCCTTTTAAAAATCAACCAACTATACTTAATTTAAAAATGAACAAAATATAATATTTCTATTATTGATTCAAATTGCTTTGACTTTTATTCAGTTTCTTAAATATTTGCTTTAAAATTAAAAAATAACCTGTAGGACTTGAAAATGCTTAATTTATAATTCTATTGAGTGATATTGGTGAAGAAAGAAAATGTCATTTTAATAATACTGACGTATATTCTTCTTATGCCAAGCTATAAAGTACACTGCAAATGAAATATTTAAATAAAATAATTATTTAATTTACTTGTATTGAGTCTTGAAGGGTTTTCTCAAAACATAGAAAAAATTTGAATTCAAAAAATTTTTGTGATTGTTAATAAAAATTATTGGTTTGAATAAAAAAACTGTAAAATTTCACAATTTAATTCTACTAACTTGTTCTACTACATACACCTTGTTTTTAGGCTATGTTTACCAGTGGATTAAAGGAATCTGAAATGTCTGTCATTAATATTCAAGGTGTTTGTCCAATGAGTATGGCTATTATTATCCACTTTGCATATACTGGACAAGTTAAAATTGAAGAGAGTAATGTATGTAATTTGCTTCCAGCAGCAACCATGTTTCAAGTGAGTATTTAGGCAATATCTGATAAATTATGTGAAATGTAATATGTGTGTAGCATGTTTTTGATTTGCTTGCTTTCATTATGAATTTTATACATATTTAAATTAGTGTAGATATATTTATATTTGCTTAAAACTAAAGCATCAGTTATTCTCTAATGAAAAATAATGAATGAATGGGAATTGGATGTGTTTGTTTTAATGTGGATTTCTTGTAGGAAATTCACCATATAAATGTGATATTGCACCAATTAGGTAGTATTTCAACAATTGTCAATATTTGTCTTTGAAAAGCTTTGTGATATTTTTTGAGTTTTTATGTGTACTTCATCAAGTTTGTAGTACTAGACGAAATTTTAGTACTTGATAACTGAAGAGTGTATGAGGTGAGTAGTACAGTCAGCTTGAGGAAGTTTAGTGTAAATTAGCTGGAGTTTTGAATGATTAAAATGAATGGAGTGAAATAGAATAGTGTGATGGTTTTCTGATACTTTCTGCTATAATTATACCATATATTTTATGTAACAAGCAGACACATTTTTGTTTGTTTCTTTCAATAATATTAGGCTTTCATACATCGATTTTCAACTTTTTATTTTATTTCGTTCCCGAAAGAGCAATTTCAACCTAAAACAAATACATTTATTGCATTTGAACAACGAATATGCAAAAGAGAAAAAAAATTTGGATATACAACTATAAAAAATGTTCTGTACTAACTGCTGGCATAAATTTGAACTTTCTATTTGATAAATAGTTTTTTATTTCAGAGGTCTTTATCTTTGAATAAATTTCGCAGGACCTTTAGATCTAACCAATTTGTCTTTAATCAGATGAATTACTGAAATTAATGAATCAGCAGAACAAATTGTAGAATCAACAACTGTTTTTTCAAATAATATTTAATTTTATTAACATCACATCTAAGTACAATGCTAAGTAATTCAGCGAACACTGATTCTAAGAGATTGTGCAATCTCCTAGGACAGCTTCTTTATTTTGAATTCTTCATTCTATTTTTCTTTCGTTGATGGCTATTTCATATCCTCCTCACTTTTTGAGTAGGTTACTGCAACTCAAAAATATATATAATTTGATGAAACAAATCAAATTGATCAAAGGCTTTGTTTCATTGTCCCGATTTTGTAAATTTCATTTAATGTTTCTGTGTTTAAGTGTCAGAAAACTTCTCTTTACATGCAATTTCGTGAACAATATTTTTTTTTCTTGCATTTTGTGAGAGAATCAGTTGCATTAATATTTAATTCCAAAGGAAATATATGCTGCTTTGGTCTCAATGAATTTCCAAGCTGTGTTTCTTCTCTAACAATCTTTCGATCACAGCTTGGCAACACTTACACTATTATAACCAAAGGCAAATTTAATCCTGTTTTATTATCATCTATCATCACAACTTCACCAATGTCCAACATTGGTCCAATAATCTGTTTCTATTTTTATCTTTTATTGAATTAATGGACTCGGATGCTTTTTGTGGAAGCAAAGTCTTTTAATTGTTTCAAAAGCTTATTTTGGTACCAGATTTTTGTTCTTGAATGTTATGACTCTACGATATCTATATTTTGGGACTGAAATTATTATTCTCAATCAAAAGCATTGAAAGAATTAAAGAAATCAGATCATCCGAACTTTCAGAGGCACTTGTAAAATGGCATTGGTTTATGCAAAATTTGCATCACAAAACACAGTATCGAGCTCATCAAATGATAAGAAAGAATATCTCTTCAATTCATTGACCTTGCAAACTAATTGCTCTCAACAGCCTCTCTACCTAGAAGTTGTGGGAGGATTTAATTTTCACAAAATTATATATGAATGTTTACTTCATGCAGGATATTTCTCAATCTAAATCAAATGAAATAGTTCATTTTATGCTCTTCTAAAGTTGGGCCATTATCTGAATAGACAGTTCTTTAAAACTCTTTTCCAACTTTAAATATATGAAATGCCATCAGAAAAGAATCAGTAATTCAGAAGCCCATAGTTCCAGATGAATGGCTCAATATACTGCACAAGTGAAAAATGCTATCTAAATTTTCTGTTTTCTAACTGTTTTTCTGGAAAAATGGCCTTGCTTGATTGATTTGTACTGCTTTAAATGCTTCTGAATCAGAAACTTGATCTTCAGAGTGCTTACAAAATTTAGCAAATATAGATTTTGCTTTATAGCATTTATACATTTCAAACATTTAATTACATTTCTGTCAGTTTCACGTGATTTTACAATCCAAAATTTTTCTTTTAAAATAGGCAACTTTAACTGAGTTCGTATAAGGGCATAACAATGTTTTATGATGATGTAAAATCCATGCAACCATATGTATATTTTTATCATTGTCTTAAAACCTAGATGCATACAGGGCATTGTCTTTTAAAACAAATTTGAAGTATTTATTAATTTTTCTCTTCCCTGCTTCTATCTTGCTTGTATCATAATGAATATTTTTTAATGGTCAGATTTCAGAGGTTATTGACAGGTCAATTGGGGCTATTCCACTAGTAGGAGTTTAGTTCTTTCTTTGCAAAACAGCCTTGTGGTAATATAACTGTCAGATGAATATTTTGTGGCATATGATGTCATGATTGAAGGCAAGGCAAATGTTTAATTTCTTTCACTCTATATGTGACAAAAATTGACCTATCTCTGTATTCTTTTATCCATCAAAGATTGACAGAAGAATTAGGCCAGAATGTAATTTTCATATTTGTTAGATTGAGGGCATTATGCACAGAACATCCTAATTATGTATGAAACACAGCTAGACCACTACCTGACTAAACACATATTCCTGTCAATAATTTCTCAGTTAAATCTGTTCCTTATGATAAATTTATTAATCAATTGGTAATGTATCACTCTGAGAAAATTCATCAAGATAAGAAATATACTTAGGGGTATGGTTATAACAGAAAGATACTGTTTTTCTTAGCCTGACTTTTATAGTACAAGTTGTACTGTGAATAATAACGTTTGTTGTGCCAAAAATTTATTTGTAACTCAATTTTAATGTCGTTGAGAGACAGCAAATTGTTTTTTTGTTTTTTTCCAACCAGGAATTCAGAAATTTGCTAGCTGTTATTATCTGAAAAATCTAGTATTTCATTGTATTCTTTAGTGGGTCTCATGCTATGTTTCTTTATAATGTTGCACTGATTGCCAGCATTTTAAAGTTAACTTCTTAATTGGCATAACTTTTTCCACAAATTTCATCGAAAAAATGCTTATTTTTTTTATTGCATATTTTTGTCCATTTTACATTTGTAAGGAGGAAAATATTTTTAAAATTAATATTTCTAATAATTTGAAGCATTTAGATAAAGCTTTCTACAAATAAAATATTTTACTTGGAAAAGTTGTCTTTTCCTTCTACATAATCGACTAACAGGGAAGTTGAGTTTATGACTGTGCATAAAAAAATATGCTTAATTTACAATTATTTTCCATTACATTTATTTACTCTTATATTAATTAATTTACTCTATATGACTAAACTGATAATAAAAATAGACATGCAAACCAGGCAAATAGTTAATAAATGAAAATAGATAAAACAAAAAAATTATTTTAAAAAAGCATAGTATCATAACTTTTTTCTTTTTGTTAACACTTCTATTTTGAATCAAATGTATGTAAGCTCTTTCATTACATATGAGTTTATTTTTATTATGTTAACTTTTTATTACACTTTTGCGTGTTTTGTTATTTTGTAAAAAAAATATTTTCTTGATTCTTAATGCCTTTTTTCTACTTATTCTTATTTGTTTTTTATAATATTCTTGACAATAATTTTTTGCTACTTAACATATATGTTTCATATATTCCCTTTTTTCATCAATGTACAAAATTATCTCCTTTATATTAAGGAGAAAAATTATAGAGATTTATAATATTGCATTTATTTACATTATTTTTGTTTTTTGCCTTGTATTTTAATAATTTTAACATTATGATTCTGCTATGAAGCCTTTCTTGCTGACTAATTATGTATGGTATTTTGTATAAAATATAATGGAAATCATAAATTTCAAATTTAATTTTATTTCGTACTTTGAAGTATAATTTAAAATTTGTATGTGTTACTAAAATTTTTTTATTTCAATATTGTTGAATCATTTACCTTGTATATTTGTTTCTAGGTGCCTCATATTATTGATGCTTGCTGCTCTTTTCTTGAAAATCAACTTGATCCAAGTAATTGCATTGGCATTGCTGATTTTGCTTTACAACATAGTTGTAACAATTTATATAGTAAAGCTAATCAATTTATTGATGAACATTTCTCAGAGGTAATAACATTATAATGTATTTGTTATTAGCCTACTTGCAGATTTAAAAATAAAAGGATTAATATTTGTTTTTAAATTTATATTTTTGATCTTTCTTAAATTTGATATTTTAAGTATCATGTGTTTTTGGAATTTAACTATTAGATCTAATTATTGTTTTGTCTATTTTAAAAATAAAATTTTAATGTCTCCCTAATGTATATTTAATTACAAATGATAATTTTAGATAATGTAGTGCAATTTAAGATGTATATCGTATGTATTTCTGTATAAATATGCATGTCTTCCATTTTATAAATTTCTTTTTGTAGTCTGCATTACGTTGCAAATTACAAATACTTAATAATTTGAAATTTTTTATTAAATTCTCATTACTTTTATTGCATTTTGTGCACAAAATTATGATAGTTATTTTCTTTCTCATATACTACCCAGTTATTATACAGAATATATTTTTCTTTAATCCTTTCGAAATGCCACACTTTTGCTTAGGATGATCCCTTGGGTCAGAGGAGAGTTGAAAGGAACTGTCTCATAGGGTGGGGGTTTTGCATCACTAAGCCTAACTTTAGAGAAAAAAGATCACAATCAAAAAAAGTTTTTGGCCTGATGTTATAATTTTTGGTAACATTTTAGATTATTACTTAAGCTGTTTTATATTTTAAAATTAGCATTTTTAATAATCTTTTTCCTTTAGTTTACCGAAAAAAGTATCTAAAAAGGTGCTTACCGTTAGAAATAATTTTCAGAAACGCTACTGAAATTATTCCAAAGTTTTATTGACAAAATACATCAATAAACTTTAAAATTAATTTAAAAGATATACAAGAAAGACTATTTACAAGTAACAAAACTTAAAGTGAAGACCAAGTGTGGTGATTCTCGAAATGTCAAGAAACGCGAAGTCCTGTATTGTCTGCCTCTGATAAAATGTCCACATCAGAATTACTAGAAATATTTGCTTTCAAACTTTTCAAAAAATTAATTACACTCTTAGCATTATTTGGCTCATTGACCATGTGAGTATATTCTTCAACTGATAACGATTTCTCACCATTATAAACAGGAGTTAAGACTTTCCAAAATAAAAAGAGAAGTAAAAGAAATACATCCAAAAGCAATGCAAAGTTAAACAGTACTTATGATAAAACTCTGAAAATCATTGAAAAAAGGCATTCATAGAGAAACCAGAAATGTTCTCTTCACATGGAAGTTTAAAGATCTGAGTTCAAAAGTAATAGACACAGGCTTCTATCTAAAGTTTTTTTTTTAAAATGTTCCACCTTAAAATGCCACTATGCATCACTTGGCCTCTGAGCTCATTCTCCAGTGATGCAATGGTGGGACGCCCAGCTGTGTATCATGATCATGAGTGATATATATATGGGATGCCCGTACCGAAAGGGTTGATGCACATTTTAGAGTTACACAATAAAATCAAAGAAATTATTATTTTCTCACCCGTATTCACTTTCCTCTTTGAAGAATTTTTGTATATTTTTATCTGTTCAATTTTCAAAGTATCCTTCTGGATATTTTGTATTTTTATATCTATAAAATCTACTCGGAGAAAAAGGATCGATCAATGATGATGATTTTTATTTTGGCAATATCTCTTTAAATAATCTATTAAAACACATCTAATGGTAGATTTTGAAATGCTTTATCTGAGGAAAGTCATGCTTTATTTTTTAAATATTTATAACAAGTAAATATTTTATGTATCACTTGATATTCTATTGGTATTTTCCCATTTAAATATGTATTTTGTAAATATTATCTGCCTAATAATTCCTTTTTTCTTTCTTTTGTTTTTTGATAACAATTACAATGCAATGTTATGTTTACTTTTGATGTGTTTGTTTGACTTTTGTTTGGTGGCCGCGGTAGCCTAGAGGTAATAGTAGTGGACTCGTGGCCATTGGTTTTTAATGAGTCAAGGTTTCGAGCCTTGTGCTACTAAAGACCCGCCGTACAGCTGAGGCTGATGCACATTAAATTTCTTGGGGACCAAAGCCCTCCTGTTGGTGTGGTATGGAAGTTAGGAGAGGGGGTGCCAGTTCAGATGTAGTCCTTGTCACTTGACCGAGGTTTAAAATTACAAGGTCCATCGCCAATAGCCCTCTTGTTGCTTCTAGTGTGACGTTAATGAAACTAAACCAGGTGACTTTTGTATGTGATGTTTTATTCGACCAGATATTGGGGAGAATGAGTACTCCTCAAGAGGAAGCACAGACTTTATAGTAATGCATCAAAACGAAATCCATAACATAAATACAGAGAAATTACAGAAGAGTGTACTTAAAAGATCCTCCATCCAGAAACAGCATCTTGCGGTGGAAAAATAATTTTCTAGATACTGGAAGTATCATAGATAAGAAGCATTCTGGATGTCCATGCTCAAATGATGTTGATTTTTGTTTGTCAGAGAGACATACTCTATCTTAGGAGATCAGTGGAAACAGAAGTGAATATGCCAATTTCGACTGTGTACAAGTTTATTAAGAAAAGTTTAAGACTGCATGCTTACGAAGTTCAAATTCAAGTCTTGGAACCAGACATAGTCCTAGGATGATAGCTTTTGTAATAGATATTCTAAGGACGATAGTAGATGATGCTGAATTTTTTAATTGCATAATGTTTTCCTTTAAGGTTTTTAAGGTTTTCCCTTAATGTTTTAAAGCTTGCTTTAATCTTTCTGGCACAGTAAATCACCACAATGTGCGCATATGGGGATCTGAAAACTTCTACAAATACCGTGAATTATTAAGGAACTCCCCAAAAGTTAATGTATGGTGTGATGTACAACCGTGTCATTGAGCCTTTTTTTTTTACTAAAAAGACATTCTTAACTGTCATTTCCTTAAGACGTGTTGGAAAATTTTGTATTTCTGCAACTGAAGGAGCTTCAGCCACATGTCTTTTTGCAGCATGACAGTGCACCATCTCATTAGGGTACCATCGTTCATAGTTCTTTTAATGACCATTTTATAGGAAAAGGGATTGGGTGAGGTAGTCCAATTCTTTGGCTACCCAGATCACCTGATATAATGTCCCTGGACTTTTTTTTCTTTTGGGATTTGTAAAAAACATCATTTACAGGTGGAAAGTGTTGAACATTGATGACCTAAAAGCCAGGATTACAACCGCAATAGCCACTTTGGATGCAAACATGCTTGCCGGTACCTGGTGTGAAATTTATTATTGTCTTGATATTCTTCATTCGACAAAGGGGGCTCAAAGTTCATTGACAAGAGCCATGAAACTTTTTGAGTCTTATCTAACCATTCATGTTATTAATTTTAATCTATCTTCATTTTATGAGTTATTTAACATCAAAATGTGTCTGTATATATTATAAACACCCTGTATATTTTATGATTAAAAATTACATTAATTTTTAATATTTAAAAGAGTTTCAACTAATCATATTTTTATTAGAAAAATATAAATTAAAGCATTTTCTTTATTATTATTTTTTTTTAATCTTCAGGTATCACAAGGAGATGAGTTTCTTGCATTATCAACAGTTCAAATGGTGAAGCTTATAAAACGAGATGAATTGAATGTGCGTAGTGAAATGGAAGTTTTTAATGCTGTTCTGCGTTGGGTGAAGCATGATAAGCCCAGACGTTGTCCTAGACTTTCAGATATTTTGAATGCTGTGCGGTGCCATTTTTTAACCCCTCGTTTTCTGAAAGAACAAATACAGAAGTGTGAAGTGCTCAAGAATGAACCACAGTGCTGTGATTATCTAAGTCGTATTATTCAGGTTTGTATGAATAAAATGTTCTTAGAAAACTTAGTAATTTGTGTTACACCCAATTATTTTGGATCTTCATTTCATTAAATTTAGAGAAAATGAGAAACACCTATTTTTTTTATGTAAAATGAACAATTTATTTGAAAAATATGATTTTTCTTAATTTAAAATCACTATTTATTTATCCTCTTTTTGTATAAATATTTATAAAAAAAAAAGCAATGTAGCCGTAGTTTTTAAAATACCCTTTTCCATAAATGCTGTTAAGATTTTTATGGATGTTATTACCTCTAATTTTGATGAATGAATTATTGTACTAAAGTCTTACACTTGGAGCCATTTATATATCAATGTATTTGTTAGGTATAATCTTTTTGTATTTTGATTTGCAATGTAATTTTTAAATAAAAATGGAAAGTGAGTAAAACATTCACTTTATTCATATTATCTGTGCATGTCATTGCATTTTTATTGCTTTCATTATATATATATTGCTTTATTAATTGAATACTTTTAAAATACAGACTTCAGAGAAGTGAAACTTCCTCATTTTAAATAATATAATGCTCTTTGGATTATTTAGTTTCACTTTAAGTGTACAAAAGTTACCTTTCAAAAAAAAAAATGTATAATTAGAATTTTTCTTATTAAAGTTCCTTCAGAAATTCAAAAAGATAAGTACTTATTGTTAATCGTTAAAAATATGAAAATATATCATGTTTAGGATAAAATATTGATTTTCAAAATTATTACCTTAAATACGTTTTTTTATATAAATTTTAAAATATTAAAAACAATATTAGCTTTAATTCAATATTTGAAAGAATTTAATTGTGTGTATGTTGCATTCTTTATATTTATCTGTATCAAATGTGTAAGCCATTTGATAAAATTTGGGTTGTTATTACTATGTATATAGTTTCCAAGCTATAAAGTTTTTCATTTTTGTTTTCTTAGTAATTAAGTTTTTTTAATTTAATATCTAGTTTGCTTTTTTTATTTTTGTAAAAATATATTAATGTGTTAATTCAACAATGAAAAATATAGTAATGCTGAATTTATATTGAAAGCAGAGTTTAAAGCTTGTGCATTTGTGATTGGTTCCCATACCTTAAAAATCAGTTGGAATCGATTATCCCTTTACTCTTGTGCTAAACTTATTGATTAAGAATTCATCATTAGTGTTCTGTAGTAAGTCCATTTCTTACTTGACTTGCTTTAGAAGTTTCAAAAGGAAGGAATTATAACTTAAGTATCCTTAATGATTAACCTTAGACCAAAAGTTTGCGACCCAACATTAATAACCCATATTAGAATTGTCCTTCTTTGAAATTTAATTGTCAAATTAAAGTACATTCTAATGTTGTTATATAAATAAAAATTGCATCAAAAATACTTTTTTAGGATCTAACATCACGTCGCAAGTATAGTTGCAACCAAAGAACTCCCAAAGTCCCTTATGTGATATATACCACTGGAGGCTACCTGCAGCATTCTCTGAGTAACATGGAATGCTATAATGCTCTAGAGAAGCAGTGGTTTTCTCTGGCTGATCTTCCAACTCCTCGCAGTGGTTTGGGGGGTGCCTTTATTGATGGCAAGTTTTATGCTGTGGGTGGAAGAAACAATTGCTTAGATGGTAACCAGGACTCAGACGGTGTTGATTGTTATGATCCTATAACCAACAAGTGGAAATCTTGTTGTAAAATGACCATTGCTAGAAACAGAGTTGGTGTTGGGGTCTTAGATGGACTTTTATATGCTGTTGGAGGATCAAAAGCTACTACACATCATAATACTGTTGAAAGGTAGGTAAAATGCAATCAATAGAACATCTGTAGTATCTAAATGTTGATTAAAATATTAATTTTTTTAAAACTGAAATTAAAATCGTTATTTAAAAATTGGCTTTTAAAATGTCTAGTAATACTTATTATTTTGCTTAATAGCATTTATGTAATGCTAGGAAAAGGCTATATATATATATATATTGACAAGTAAAAGAATAGCTCATTGATTTATTAACATTTGCAATATTCACCATCTTTTTACTGTATTTCTTAAGGCTACATTCTTAAACATGCATTGAAGTTTTCCAACCAATTTATTTAAATTGAGAGACCTGGTTCAAGAACAAAATAAATCCAAATTTTTCAAAAAAATAGTTTCAATTTTATCTCTAGTGAATACAGCTGTTTTGATTGTTACAAATGCATATGACCTTTAGGAGGGGGGGGGTGGACAGAAATTAAGTCTAGGACATAGTGAGGTTATTGCCCCAAATGTTGAAGTGTTATCATATTTTTTCCCCCTTGTATATCATAACACAAGTGATTTGTAAAACAATGCAGTATAGTGTCTAAAACTCACTATCATAAATAGTGATAGGTACAATGAACAGATTTATATTCTTATGATACTCAGCATTTCACAGGACATATGTCAATTACAGTAATGACTAAAATTTTATTTGTTTAAAAGTTTTTCATCTTTTGTACTATTTGTTTAAAAGTCATTCAACTAGATTTCCTTAACCAGAGAAAGAGAGTTTTCTAATTACAATTAAGCCAATTTGTAAAATTATGATAAAAAGTTTCTACCAACCACCATAGAGAATAATTTAATTCATTAGCTTCATTTGTAAAATTGCTTTGCTGCAGATGCTCAACTTAAATGTTTACAAATAACCAAAAATGCCAAATTGTAAACAGTTCACAAAATAAAAGGGAAAACAAAAAATACAAAAACACTTACACACCCAAATTGACTATACCATTGTATTTTTAAAGCTAAAAAGTCATAGACCTACATATTCTTTATTAGAGTGGTGCCTATGGAATGCTTTCTTATTGTAAACTGTATTTTCAATCACATATAGGCAATTTTAATTTTTATATTAAACTAATTTTACAGCTTAGTTGAAAATTTTAGATATAGAAGAGTAAAAAATGTTAAGTAGAAAGAAAGAAGTTGCATGGGTTTTCTCATGATATTTATTATAAATGCAAAATTTAAAATTTTAATTTCAATCACTACCTGTTCTTATTTTTAATGAAATTATTGATAATGGATATTCCCCTTTAAATTATTGAGTTAAATAACAAACCTTAATGATTTATAATTAAATTTTTTTAAAACTTTTAATTTTTAATGATGTAGTTATATATAATATTTATTTCGTTCCTTTCATTTCACTATTTCATGTCAAAACTTAATTCATTAGGTATGATCCTGCTGAGGATAAATGGTGCAGAGTGCAGAACATGCTAACCAGTAGAATAGGTGTTGGTGTTGCTGTTGTGAAGCGTTTTTTATATGCTGTTGGTGGTTATGATGGCAACAGCAGGCTCAATACAGTTGAATGCTATCATCCTGAAAAAGATACCTGGACCCAGGTTGCAAGTATGAACACAAATAGGAGTGGAGCAGGTATCTTATCACATCTTTGTGAAGTTATAGTTTATTTATTTTAATGTATTATTTGATTAATTAATCATTATTAGATTTCAAACAACTTTTTATTTTTATTTCTATTTAATTTTATTTTGTGAATAGGTCTTTTATTTGTGAATCCATTTAGCAAGAACAATGAGATTGTACATGTATTTATAACTATATTGTTGTCTATGTTCATTTTAAAGGTGTTGTTGCATTGGACCATTATATATATGCTGTGGGTGGTTATGATGGAGCTTTGCAATTGAAATCTGTTGAAAGGTATGACACAGAAGTAGATGAATGGGTTTATGTATCTGAAATGTCTTCTCCACGAAGTGCTCTCAGTGTTGCAGTTTTGGATGGAAAAATATATGCATTAGGTAAAACATCTTTATATGTATCTTCAGTATTTTCTAATAGCCACATTCAGTTAATAATATTCTTTTTATGTTTTACTTTGTACAGTTAGAATATCAAACTCAAAAGCTAACACAGATTAAATTTATGTGGGCCAAAAAAGTGGGGCACTGAAAAAATGTTTGTAGTAATTCCATGTTTGTTGTAATGTTTTAGTTTTTTCATACTTGATTAGCAGATATTTGCAGACATGTGTTAAATTTTGCTTTAAAAACTGTTTCAATCATTGGCAAATGTTGTGATTTGTTATTAATAACTACACACAACTTAATGTTGAAAAAATAAAGCTATGAAATTTTTTAAAGATATTTATTATCTACCATTATATTGATTTATCTGCTAAAATATTCATCATAGGTTACAAATCAAACAAGCTTGATATATTGTATGATTAATATTTTCATTTATCCGTATTTAGATGTGTAGAAGAATGCATCAATTATGTACCTTTTAAAGTTCTTGAATATTATTTTTTGGAGAGGATATTATTTTGATTTAAATTTGTATTTGGTTAATGAATGTCTTTTTGTTGTTTTAATGGACTTTTTAGTTTTCATTAGTTTTTTCCCCCCCATGATTCTTAGTTTTTAATTTTATTTGTCTAAAAACAGCTTTTTAGACAAATCTATAACTTTATTTTTTTAATTGTTTACCTTCAAATTTAAGACATTCTTTTGTAAACATTTGGTATAGTAAAAGCATGTTCTCTTAAATTATAACTAATCATGTTTTCTGTATTAAATTATTGTTTCATCTAATATTTTATTCTAATTAGACTATTCTGTATTAAGAAAAGAAGCTTCGAAAATTGGATGTGTTAAATGGAATTCCTTGAATGAGAAACTGTGATGTCTCGTGGCATGGGGGTGCAGTAAGCTAATGGTCCTTTGCCAAAAATTTTGTAACTGGCAATAATTGAGAATCATGGGCTTTATTGTTTATTTCGCGAAGATGTCCTCGTGGATTATTTGGATTTAGACCTTAAAACTTTCACTTGAAATTTAATGAAATTGAATTTTTTCTGGCCAGTAATGTACCACTTGAAGTGTCTTTCACACCACCAGATTGTTTCAAAATTACGAAATTTTTTACCAGTAATCAATAATGTTGACTTAAAGTTACATTAATACAAATAAATGATAATCTTATAAAACTTCTGAGTTTTTTTATGAGACTTACATTGAATTAATTTTTTTTTCCTTCATAGGTGGATATGATGGTACAAATTTTCTAAACACTGTTGAAATGTATGATCCTGAAAAAGATATCTGGGAGGCTGCTCCAATCATGACCTGTGGTCGCAGTGGGCAAGCTTCTGCTGTCTGGAGAGCTCCCTGTTTAGCGCATGGAATTTCATAAAGACATCATTGATAGTTACCTTTTCAAGGGAAACTATCAATTTTTATTACATTTTTATTTGTATGACGTTAAATACCTGAACCAAATTTTATACTTATCATTTTCCATAAAAAATTTATTGGTTTACATGAAATTGTATTACATGCTTAGATTATGGAAATTAATATTATATTAGCATAAGTTTTAAAATTTATGCTTATTCCAATTTCATTTTTAATGGTTTCTTAATATTTTAATCACTGTTTTTCTTATGATGCATTTTTATGTTTGTAATCTAGTGACATGTTTCAAAAGTAATGCAGTGTTAAAATTTTATTAAAATAAAACGGTGATTTTTATTAATGAAGAGTGATTTTGCTAAGCATTCAGAGCTTTTAAAATTAAAGAACTAGACCAAGGGATGCTGATTGTAATTTCTTTATGAAGAAGAATATTAAGGCACAATTCTGCTGATAATTAAGTGAAGTTTAATTTGTGTAATAAAAATCTGATTGTGAAGTATGAAAAATATGTAAAAATTATTTGAATATTAGTTATTGAAATTAAATTTCAATTTTAAAATTGTATAGTTTAAAAAATATATATTAAGTTTTTTTTTTTTTTTTTAAAAACATTTTTTTATGAATAAATTATTAAGAATTTGTGAAGTATTTCAAAAAAGTTATTCATTATTTTTTTTTTTAATTGACTAATTTTCGAAGTAATTTTTCAATGTAATCTGAATTAGTGTTCAATTTAATTGTTACGGTACTATAGCACACAGTTTTTGGGCTCAATTTTTGTTAAATGTTTTATATTTATGTGTGTAAAGTTTAACTTTTTTTACTTACCTTTCTTGAATGTATGGTTGCCTATGACTGTTTTTGTGTTCTGTTTTAATTTTTTATTTAAATTAAGTTGTGAATGCTCTTACTACTTGTTAATTCAATTCTCTAAAATTTATTCTTGTGTTGTTTTCTTTGTAAATAAAATTATGTATAAATTAAATGGGTTTTAAAAAAATTTTCTAAGTATTTTTATGTCTAGTTGTATATACTATGCTGTCTTTTAGAATGAATTATTTGTACATACATTTTTTAAAAATTTGTTTGAATTCTTTTGATTTAGTCATATTCTGTATTAATTTATTTGTCGATCTTCATTATTTGCTGTGGTTATTGTATGGAAATATTGCTTCAAAAATTATTTAAAAACCTATATTAATTAGGAGTTGATTCTTTTTTTAATCTGGCATCTTGTTTTCTGTTTTTCATAATTTTCATTTCTTAAATAAGTTTTCTTAATAAATGTTTTTGTATGAATTATAATGCAAGAAATAGTTTTATAAAATGATTTTTGTTCATAACTTTTAACATTCATCAATGAAATTGATTTTCTGAATTATGTTTTTTCTTAGTATGTTTAGTATATAATTCTTGTTTTTTGAATGTATATATATACACATTTTCTTTTTTAATACTAATATATCAACATATTATTAACTTTCCCAACAATAACTATTTTTCAAGCCATTGTTCTTTTAGGGGAGGAAGGTGATATTTGCACATTATAGCAGTCTTAGCAATTATTAAAACAAACTTCACAAAATCACTTTTGAAATACTGCAAAAGAAAGAATTGAACATGCTCAATATATTACACATACGTGAAATAATATACCTACTTTATTAACCTGAAGAAATGAGAGTAAACTAAATAAAAATACAAATTCTTCAGTATGTGAAAGTTTTATGCATATTTTAGAGCCAAATTGGAGTTGAATAAAAATTTATATTCATATTAGCTGAAGGATTTAATTTCAAATAATGAAGAATTTTAATTTTGCTGATTCGACCAGTAATTAAATACAATTTAATAAACAAAATCTTGCTTCAATTAAGTTTTGGAACAAAATATGTTATCCCTCTCTGCCCTTAAATAACTAAATTTATTTATATTTTTTTCATTTTCCTTAAGTATTGAATTGTTAACTAATTCCATTAATAAATATTAAATATCTGACTTGGAAGTATCAATGAATAAAATAACATGATTGCTTTCAACCAAAATAAAAGTTCCAACATTTTAATAAAATTAATTATTCAAAGAAAAGAACTAGCAGGTTATACATATGTTTAACAAAAATGGCACAATGATAGTAAAAGAATCTGAAAAGAAAGTACTTTCAATAGTGAATATTTTATTGACCTATCACAGAAATATTAAGTACAAAATATAAAATCCTTCAATTGTCAAACAATTGCATTTTTTCTGAGCTCCAATTATATTTAGAAATTAACTAGGATTGTGTTTGTGACTCAAGGATATCAGATTTGCACATTGGCAACTCTTAACTTTTGTTAAAGTTATTTTAATTTGTTAATACCTTTTTTTTTAAAATCGAAAGTGAAAATTTTGTGATTGATAATAATTTAAATAATTGTGTTAGTGTAAAATATGTAAGTAAAATTAATCTTTCACTATTTAATATTTTGTATCATATCATGATTGGTGATGCCAAACTTAAATATTTTATTGCTTTTAATTGAAAATATTTATTTGTATTGTATACTTTTATTTATTGTTTTCTATGTATAATGCACTACTGTATCTCTGTGTATTTTCTATGTATTGCACTTTTATTAGAGTTATCTTTTGTGAATGAAATCTTACTTTGTTGCCTTATAAGCAGCAAATATAATTTTGTATTTATTCCAAAATATAAAAAAATGCATATCTTACCTTAGGACCACTAGGTGTTGCTCTTTTCTTGTAATAAATTTTTTGTGGGGGAGGGAATCATTTTTAATGATCGTATAAATGTAAATACAATATTTGTAATTAAAAATGTTTAAAAGTTCTGAAACATGTTTCTGTCATGTTTTATGTTTAATGAGTTATAAATTTTTTTAAATTTATTTTAAACCATAAAATTGTCACTAAAATGTATCGTTCTTTTTTTTATTATTTATTTATATCCTCTCCCAAAATTATGTCTGTTTTAAAATTTCATAAAATTATTTATATAATCCTTTTTTTCCCCTTCCTTTAGTGATTTTATCGATATTAGAAATTTTATTAGGTATACCGATACATGTTATTTAAGACAAATAAATAGCATTAATGTATCATTTATTAATTATGTATTCTTTACACTTTTATTCCCTTTGTGAGCACATAAAATGAAACATTCCTATTTTTAGTTAAAATATTAGATTTTTTCTTCTTACTGTATTTGTTTATACATGTAAACATTTGATTTTTGTGTCTCTGTGTGCATGTATAGTGTATATTTCATTTAGATATAGAATTGTAAATTGTTTATAAGACTCATTTCTTTTGAATAGTTTGCTTGTTTTTCTGTGAAAAAAGTGTTACTGATTTATGTTCATCATATAATTATATATTAATATTGCACATTGAATTTTTAATTTGAAATATTTGTGCTTTTTATTAATTTGATGTAGCTCTTTCCTTTTAGTTTTGTATACCTCAATTTTAACATCTTTTTAATACAATTTTTTTTTTATGTTTTTAAACATATTTTAGAAAATATTAAATTATCCCAACTTTATTTATTTTAGTTTTTGTATAATTTCTGAATCACATGTAGCTCTAACAACAAAATTATTGTCTTAAGAACAATGATGTATTAAAAAAATATTTTTTGTGTAATATGATATATTTCAACAATGGAATATTTATATTTATCAAATATCACATTTCTATGTGTGGGTGTATAATCTTTGTGCATACTCTTAAAGTATTATTTTATGAAATATTTGTGAATCTGATGCCACAAAGTGCTGAATGTATGCTACATGTAAGTGATTTAAAATGTGATAAATGTTGTAAATAACTGTGCAATTTGTGCCAAATCAATTAGCCACATGAGAGAATAGAGGCGTTCAAATTATGAAAAATCTTCTGTGGTTGCAAATAAATAGCATTGTAATTGTGTGTGAATGTTCTGAATTTCGTTTCTCTAATGTTAAATTTTATTTATATTAAATAATTTATCTAGATTATTGTCCTGTGATAGTATTTATATAAAATACCTTTTGTTTTATATTTCACAATTAAATTTTTTTCACTATGTATTCTGATTTTTTTTAAAGTTAAGTACATTAAATATTCAGCATAATTATTCAATAAACAATAGTTTGTTATCATAGTAATTTTAATGAAAATATTTGCCTTTTTCGTTATTAAATTTTTTTTAACATTGTCTAAGGGCAACTGCAAATTCATGTTCCTAGTTAAAAATTGCATTGATAACTCTGTTTATCAAAGGGGAAAAAAAATTGTTACTTTAATTTATATTTATTTCCCCTTCATTACACTTTAAAAATATTTATTTAAGCCACATTAAAAAAATCATTAAGAAATTATGATCCTAAAATACTTTCCAGTGTATTATTTATATATATAGCTTAAAAGTTACCTTAATTTCCTCAAAAATAGTAAGCTGAGTTATTTATCATCTGATGCAATGTTTAGTGATTTCTTATTTTTATATTTTTTCTCTTTCAATATGAATTCAATTCATTTTAACTATATTTTTGCTTTTATTTAGGGGGAATAGCCTAATTTAATATGTTAAGTACTCAGGATATGAAATTAGTCCCATTTTCCCTGTTTTATTAAATTATTAGATGTGCAATTAATTTTGCTCCTTACCAATTCAGTTTTATTAATAAAATTAATTTTGTCATTTCAGCCAATTTTACCGTTAAAGTAGCGAAACCAACTTTTCACTGTTATTAATATTTTTCGTTCATAATGCAGTTTGTGAATGAAATGTGAACACAAATTTGTGTACCTTAATCTATCACTTTTTTACGTAAAAATTGTTTTTCGTCTTTTGGGTTTTTATTTTAAACTTCATAATTTTAGTAAAATTAGCTTTACTTAATCTTGGGTCTGGTGGTTTCAGGATAAATTGAGAAAGAAATGATACATTTTAGATTGATGGAAGGAAGAAAAAACTACTTATTTAAAAATACTGATAAATGAGAATTCTACCTTTTGTTTCCTACCAGAAATTGTAAGTTAACATTAATAATTACGTTTCATTACTTCATACAGTTAAAACATTTATTAATTTTTTTTTCTTCAGTGGGAGAAATTATATATATATTGTTCAGTATTTTGTGTCTTTATTTATCCTTGTGTTCATGGATATCTTGGAAAAGTTTGTATAGTTAGCATCTTTAATCTGGCATATTCGGGCCCATAGCCATGCCTGATTATCTAGTGTCAATATAGTCTTAATTGGATGTACCATAGATAAATAACTCTAAATAAAAATGTACACGATTGAAACTTATATGTTTACGCTCATTCTGAATCTGTGAAGGCCATATAAACATGCGACAAAGCCTTCTAGAAACTACAAAATTAAATTCAAATGTTGAACATTATTTTAAATTCAAATGTTGCATGCTCTTGTATTAATTTAAAAAAAAAAAACTATTGCTCAAAAGAAAAATTAATGTAGTTCAATGATAGTTAAAGCATATTGTGATGAGCTACTTTAGTCGCATGATTTCGTTTATTAGTTTTATCAGTGCTTGACGAACGTCTTCCGGGCTTCAATAACATTTTATTGCCAGTACACGTACACATTTGTAATATTGCTTAAACGTGATATGTAATCAGCTAGAAAGTAATACACGCAGTACCGAGATGATAAGATAAACACACAGGCGAAAATGCGAATAACGCTGCGTTGAAATCAACAAATTCCCATATTCTTACCAAAACATCCGAAAGCGAACGGTTTGATCGATACCAGATTATAGAATGTTCCGAACCATCAAATGCCTGGTTAAAGAACGCTTATTGTATTTCTAATTGTAGGTTAATGAAAATTTTAATACTACTTTACTTTTTTTTTTCTGAAAAAATTATTTTCATTACTATACATAAATATAAGTATACTCTTGGGGGAAGGATGATAATCTCATGTATAAAAGATATTCATTAAGTCATTGCTATATCCTGTTAGTATCATTCGAGATTTTCTTTTTTAATTAAGAAATAAATCAAGGTTATATGAATATTAAATTTCATAAATCATGGAATAAAATAAGAATCCGACCACAAAGCTGCACCGAACGATACAAACCAACTAATTCAAGTATGTTAGAAAAAGAGGGTTGAAAGGGCAAAAGAAAAATTACACTTGTTTCACTATCTCCTGTCGAAAATTTTCTGTGTATGAAAATGAAATCGGTTGACATTTTATTTTATGTTGCGCGTTAACCGATTTTTAAAATAAAATAAAAAAAAAAAAAACTTTTATATTATTAACATAGTTCAAACACGTTGTGTTAGCCGAGGGATTATGGTCGCTAGCTCTTTGCTTCAATCGAATCATGGGTTCCAGTCCCTATTGTTACTCAAAACCCGTTGTATATTAGGGCTAATGCACTTTCAATCTGTTAGGATTCAAAGTTCTCATTTGGCGTGGTGTGGAAATTAGGAGAACTTTAGTATTGCCCCCTCAGCTTAACTGCAGTTCATAAATTTGAGATCCGTTGCCCACAGCCTCTTCGTGTTGCACCCAAGTGCGACGCTTAGAAAAAACAATCCATTTCGTTGGTGACGCAGTATATCTAAAATATGTTTCCATCTCTGCAGACGAGGCTTTCGTTGTAAAATGACATTCGTCGGAACAGAAAAGAAAACATAACATTATTCAAAATTGAATGGATTTTTATGTCGAAAAGTAGTCAACAATTTTCATTCTCTCAAGAAATTTGAGAGGAAATATTTTTCGTATGGCATCGACTCAAATTTTTTTTGAATAATTGCTTAATGTTATCGTTAATGCCAAAGTATTTGTTCTAAATAAAATTTTGATGTCTGGAGTTCTATTAATCAGATAAGTTGTAAATGGTAGTTCATTTTTCGAAAAAAAATTTAAACTTTTTTTTTTCACTGTATACACAGTTTTTAAAAAAAAATGCAATTATTGGTTAGAAGAAAACTCATTATTCGTGCAATCACTGATCAAATAATGAAGCCATTTTCATAAAAAAGAACTGAAGATTTATTTTGAAAATACGGTTGAAGAGGAAATATTCATTTATATATTTAACAATTTCTTTTTCAGTTCTGTTTTGCAATGAAATCTCACGCAATAAAATGTTATATAAGTTTTAAATTCTCAATTCCAATTACATTTACGAAACATTATTATTCTTTTTTAAAATTTACTATCTTCTGAAATATTGTTTTTTGGAATTCGTTTCGCAATAACGTTTTGAAATGATAGAATGAGTTGCAGTTTCTATGTTGCTTCGCAACACAGAAACTGCAACTTTTTTTTTTTTTTTGGAAACGCAAAAATTTTAAAAAAGCAGCTTCTATATTATTTCAGAAAAATGAGAAACCGAAGAATGGTTTTTTTTTTTTTTTTTTTTTTTTAAATTTTTTGCTGATAGCAGTTAAACTTATTAAAATATAAATAATTTTGATGTATGTCAACATCTTTTTTTGCGGGAAAGTCAGAAATTTGAAAAGGTTTGAATATGAAAAATGAAATTGTTGGGACTCAATTGTAGGATAATTTTTCAGAAATAAGTATGGTTATCCAATTGACCCTGGTTTAATGATATGAGGACCGTCGCCAGTAACTCGTTCTACGGGTAAAGTAAAACTATTCTAACACCAAACTAAACTAGTTTTAAATAATATTCTGTAATCTGATAAAACAATTTGTAAATAAAGCAAAATTATTGAATTATATAAATTATAGAATATTAATTCTGTTTCACATGCTTTGATGCATAGATTAAATATTTAAAAAAAATGCATTGATTAAATTATACAGATGAGATTAAAAACTTGCATTGGCCTCAGAAATATGATTTCAAATCGCCGCTGGAGAAGGCATGGCTTATATTTATGAAAGAATTTAAAAAAAAAAAAAGACTTCGAATTTCTTGAACGTTTCATTCATCTATTTCCTTTCTTGTGTGTGTGTGTATTCTGGGTGAAAATAACTTTACTAACACGTAATATACTAATAAAATTGATCTTCCTTTCAAAAAATTGTTCAAGTTCATGACTTTTTAAGCCCGTTGTGGAGCTGGTGCACGTTCATTCTGTTATAAGTTATGGCTTACGTTGTCGTGGTAGGAAGTTTGAAGAACGAGATGTCAGCTTAAATATCATCCTCATCACTAGACCCTGGTTCAAAATCTATCTGAATTGACTATTTAAAAAATTGAAATTCATTATCAATATCATATCACACGGTTGTCATATGCTATTTACAAATCAATCAAAATTAAATATATTCTAAAGTTTAGATTGAAAAATAGTAATCAACGAGTTATGTGATTGTTTATTAATATCACACTTGGAAGCAACACACGAGCTATTGGTAACGGGCCCCGTAATTTTATATCTCGGTCAAGTGACGAGGACGACACTTGAACTCGATCCTCTCGCTCCAAATTTCCACTCTTCAGCAACAGGAGAACTTGGAACCTGGAACAGATTTAACATGCATCAGCCCCGCTATACTGTGGGGCTTGAGCCTACGACTCGATGAAACCTCACCGTCCACGACCATGACCATTAGGTTACCGCGGCCAATAGTAACAAACAAAAAATACAATAAATTAGTTTAACGACTAATCAAAATTTTATCGAAACATTAGTCAAAAATAGAATCATTAATATTTACTTCAATGAAATTTAAAAATGCTTAACTTTTAATTAAAAAGATATTTTCCTCGGGTTTTTTTTTATTCGGTTAGCGATTTTTAAATTTAAAAAAATCATTCCTTAAAAATTATCTCCTGAAACTACCATTACTCGTGAATAACACATTATAGCTGATACGGTAACGGTAACGGCTAAAATTACGAGGTACCTGTTTTAAAATTAAAAACATACCCTCTCATCAGAATTACTATTAAAAAGTTAAAGTGCATCATTTAATAAAATTTTAGCTTAATTGTAATCAACTATAATAATTGTGATCAAGGCAACAAGCGCCTGGGCGTTCGGCAGAGTGAGGAACTGCCGAAACAAAGTTGGAAAGTAAAGTTACGAAAGCGCATTGCCATTGGATGCTGTAGCCGGTAAGCTAAGAAGCATATATAGCAATGGGCGGAGAGAGCGTTAGGGGGTGGGACTTCAGTTCGAAGGCGAAAACGACTTCGAGAAAGCTGTCGTCCGCGGGTTTTTGAGAGGTTGTAACTAGATAAAAATAAAATTAAAATGAAATAAATAGAAATGCCGTACCGAAACCAATTTAAAGAAAAATGCAATTTAAAAGTTTGAGGGAAAATTTAAACGCGAGGAGATTGAGTTTGAAAAAAAAAAAAAAAGAATTAACATGAATTGAGCAATGCGCCACTAGCGACGCCTGGTGGTTAAAATTGGTTCTAACTTAGGAAAATGGAAAATAAAGTGTAAACAAACTTTTAAGAGCTTAAATCACTAAGATTTCGAAATTTTAAAATTTTTGAAAGTGATCGACAGTGTTACGCGAGGTCCATTTCATGGGACATTGCCACTTATCGATGTGAAGTCCTGAATTTAAAAATTAAGCAGGATATCACTAATGAATTGCTTCAATGCGCTCTCAGTCTTTTTAAGACTGGGAAATGAATATATAAGAGTGTCCGAGAGCGGCTCTTGGTCTTTTTTGCGATGATGCGATTGATGCATCATACGCGGGGAGTTGTTGAAGCAGTGCATTAGGTATTTGAGGGATCCTATAAAAGAAATTAAATTATTGTTTTTTAATGAACTCTAGTTCTTTCATTTCATTGTTCAATTTAATGTTCCAACTTTGTTCTCATTTTAATTGCTCAATTCATTGTTTTTTAATGAACTCTAGAATTGGTTCAATATTTAGATCTTTATGCAGGACTTCGTTCCGGACAAACCAGGGAGCATTAATTATTTCCTAAGGTGGATATTTTGAAAGACGTGCAGTCGTTTCAGATGGGTGGTTGCCGCAGACGGCCAAATAGGCGACGCATACAACATGATCGGTCTTAAGATCGACTTGCAGAGCAAAATTTTATTATAGCTGATATATATAATATATTGTATGGTTTTTAGACATTATTGCCATAATTTTTCGAGACCATAGTTTTTATTCATGTATATATTGTACTAAGTTGTTAAATATTGTTTTTATCTGCGATTGTGTTGTCAGTATTTTGCATTGCATCTGGATTATATTAAAATAGCAGAATTGAATGAAACTGTAACTGCATCAATGTAATTCGTGTACTAGAGATGTAATTTACTTTGCATTATGTACTGTCTGAATGTGGTGCATTATACTTGTGATTGTTGAAATAAGTACAATTATCGTAGAATGTAGGTAATGGCTTTTGAATGTGAAACATTTGTGTCAAAGTAAAAACTTATTTGTTCAAATAAACTTGATTATTTGTCTCTTGCTTTTTACAGTTATTTTTTAATTTCAGTTTTAAACTTTTATTTTTTAATTTCAGTTTTTAATTATTAATAGTTTCCAGCTATTTTCTTTTAGACTCTTAAATCAAATAATATTTTTTGTCGTATTGATAAACGTTTCTATTTACTTAGACACGATATACATGATATGTACAATCAATATACTTTGCAGTCAATTTAATACTGAAATTGGAATTTTTAAAAATATTTTTTGTTCATATCGTATCAATTATGTTTGTGAAAATCACATGCATAAATTATTTAAAATTAAAATGAACTAAAATCTCACTGAAAAAAAAAAAATAGTAAAAGTTACTAAATCTCTTTTTTTTTAGCAATATTTGTCAACTGCGACATGTGTTCCACTTGGACTCGAGAAAAGTTCCGGATGGGGTCTGAAAGGGATTGGGGTTGCGTATACAAAGGAGCTCTTGAAAAAAATTCCTTGAATTTTTCATTACAAATATTTACAGCCTCAGTAGCCAAGGTTTCAGGACATGGAACTCCTGGCCAGTGATGTTTCAAGTTCAGCTGTGGATTCGAATCCTCATTTCACCGACTCATCCGAGGCACTCTAGTGATTTTTTTTCCTTTCCCACGACGTTCACTGTCTTTAATATATTTGGGTGTCGCGCCCTCGGGATACTCTAGAGATTCTTCTCTATTTTTGAACCTCCCTCTTGTCTACCATTTTTTACCTTTTACTCATTTTTTCAAACGTCTATATCACAGCTACATCTTGTTTAGCACTGAATAGCCATCTCTGGCTCTTTCGTCTTTAAACTTTATAATCCCATACGAATTACGAGGTCCATCACCAATATCCCTCGCGTTTCTTCTCATTGTGATGTTAATAAACAATCACATCACAGCACCATCACTCACACGTAATTCCACCAAAGATCCGTAGTGTAGAAGGGCAGATGCACGTTAAATACGATGGGGGTCAATGGTGTCACATTAGCGTGGTGTGGATGTGCGATTTGGGTGTCAGTTCAGGTTGTGAAGCCCCAATTTCGCTGCTTCTGATTCGTTCCATAAATTTTACTAACTAATCAGGTAGTCAAATTTTTCAATCATATTTATTCTTATATAAGAATAATCAAAAATCAATACACAAGTATTACGAATGTGGAGCTGAAATTTTCTCGCGTCACCTACTAAAGGTTAATAGAAAATTCTATTTTTACGATTTCAAAGGTGGATCCGAGTCAGGAAACCAGTTATGCTGAATCCAATTCCAATCTCACCATCAGATGACCTTTTAATTTCCTGGCACAAAATGTGGAGAGATGAAATTGTTCTCTTCTCTTAAACTTCAAACTTTTCAACACTTCCAATCTCGCTATCCAATCCATCTTATTTATTACACTTCAATATAGTAATGCTTATTTACATAAGTAACTTTAATTATAATAAGTAGAGGTTCTCAAATCAAGTAATGTCATATAGAATCTCATGAAGTGACTTGTTCGGAAACACGCTCCCATTACAAGGTGTAGTCTCCGTCATTTGACTGCATTTTAAAATTATGTTTCATACAGGATCCTACTCAGACTTCCACCTTCGGGGACTTCAAATTTTCGAACCAACAGAAACTGAAACTTTGCTCGCGTTTCAATGAATAGTCTCTAAAGTGGCGTACCCAGAAATTTATTTAGGATGGGGGGGCGCGCCGCTGCATATCGTTCTTACCATGATACAAGCAAGTTTGTAGTTCAGAATTACCCTTTGGTACAAAGTAAACAATACCCTATAGTCTTATTTCTCCTATTTAAAAAGTATTCAAATATCGATATAATTTTATCAAGTAATAAAAATTACAAAAGTGAAGATTATTTAATATAAATAATTAAGCTACTGTAAAAATAAAATTTGTATTTTATGGGGTTGCATTTTCTGTAGGGATGCATCTCTCTCCCATCCTTTCTTCATCTACAAACACTGACCCAGACAGCAAATATTTTTTTATTCTTTTCTCAGGAATCAGCTTAGATGGGATCCTCCTTTCTCTTCGTGATGAAAAGAGATTTAAGAATGACGAGAAAAAATTTTTACTTTAAAATTTCAAATATCTATGTAATTGTATAACAAAAAAATTATCCTGAAATATTTCAATTTCTAGAAAAAAATCGTGGGGGGGGGGTGCATATGTTACTTTGAACCCTCACCCCCCTGAGTACTCCACTGGTCTCAAGGATCTACAATACTGTTACCTTCAGTTTTATCCAATTGTGGGGATCGGATAGACTCATGGCTATATATATATATATGTGTGTGTGTGTGTGTGTGTGTGTGTGTATGTGTGTGTGTGTGTGTGTGTGTGTGTGTGAGAGAGAGAGAGAGAGAGAGAGAGAGAGAGAGTGAGTGAGTGAGTGATCAAATTTTGCTTGGAAAACACAATAGCACACACATCGTCAATGATGCAAAAACTTACATATTAAAGGAATTTTAGATTGGGAATAAATAATTTCTGAACCTTTGTGTAAGAGCTTATGTACATTAAATTTAATTGAACTTCAACAGTGGGGTGAGGAGGTACGGAAAGTGAAAAACTTATTCGGCTGCTATATTCTCTTCATCTGACATGACTCAAAATTCCCCTGTCCTACTTCAACAATTTATTTTGCATTTCTAGTACAATTTTAATTAAACTAAAATAAATTAAATTTATTAAGAGAAACACAACGCATCTATGCCTTTACCAGAGATTGGAATAGATATTTTATTCGCCCCAAAAGAAAGTTTCTCATAATCATAAAGAGACACAAAACGTAATTACCTAGAAACAATTATCGAAACTGATATAACACTCTTTCATCTTCTTCTCAATATAAGAACAGCCGACAGTAAAATATGCTACACCAATTTCCATATACCGGTGGTAGCAAGCCGACAGCGTATGACAGCCGTCTGGACGTCGTTGTCGCTCCCCGGACAAGAACTTTTTAAGGGATGAAATTGTTTGGCAAGTGGAAATTATACAGCCTACGGGTGTCCAAGAATTTTACTCCTGAAAATCAAGCTCAGCGCTGGGAGCAGCATTAACCATCTATTTCTGGGCGGGTAACATTTCTCCAGTGACGACAATGAACAGATAGATGTAATAATCTACGGTTTCCCCAGAAACTGGTGCCGTTATCTGGTGGCCGTAATATTAAGGCGGGGAACGTCACCAAACCATTGTCTATACAAGCCAGTGTCACAGTTTCCTCGCATTCAACGCTCTTTAGGAAACCATGACATCTGGTTTACATAAACAAAGTTTAAGTGAAGTCATCCATCGGAATTTTACGGCCACCACATAACGGTTCCGCTTTTCTAGGAAACCATGGCTAAACGCAGGCTCCCTTCTCAGATAGCAGATTTCTTCGACACCAGTTTACAGAAATTGGTCTCACAGTATGACACGTGCTTCAATTGCTTTGTTTCTTATGTTAAGGCTCTCGTCTACCAGCCAGTTTGATTTCGTGAACGTAATGTTAATCCTATGGAATCTCTACTTTTGTTCTCAAATCTTTACAATTTGATTTATTTGATTGTAATAAAGTGCATCTGAAAGAACAAAAAATGAAGGCTTCTGTGGAATTACTTTTTCCCTTCGATTTTTAAAAATGTTTTTTAAAGACCAGAAAACTCTCAAACGAATCATTAAAATAGAGGTAAAAATATTATTAAAACTCTGAGAAAAAAAGTAATTTCACAGAAGACTTCATTATTTTTTGTTCTTTCAGATGCATTTTATTACATTCAAATAGATCAAATAGTACAGATTCGAGAGCAAAAGTAGAAATTCCATAGGATTAACATTAAGCTGACGAGATCAAAGTGGCCGGTAGACGGGAGCCTACCTTTTTGTCTCTTTACAACTTTTAGGAAATTTACTTTTTGGACGAGCAAACAGCTAAGATTATTTGTATTTCTGAGAGATGTACAGCAAAATCCTTTATTTAAGGTTTCCTTATTACGTATTTCTATCCCTATTTATACAATTATTATCGATTAAGTCTTAAAAACACTTTTTATCCTCTAAAGCAAAATGGGGGGGGGATGCAAAGCACACCTTAGAAAATGTAAGCAATAAGATAATTTCTTAGAAAAAAAGAATATGGATAACTGTCATTTCTTTTTCATAACGTTTCACACACACACACCTCTTTTATTCTTATAATTTCATTTTGATTAAAGGCAGATATTCTATGGTTTATAAACAAATAAAATATAATTATTTGCCCATTCGGAATATATTAAAGATATGAACCCCTAAAAATATATGTCTAAAGGTAATTTATCTGTACAATAAGCGATTTTTTTAATTGGAAATTTTAAAAAAAAAAAACAATTTTAGGAAAGAACTACAAAATCAATTCGTTGTAAACTAAGTAGGAGACGAGTTAAATAAAAACTTTTAATATATGCATTTTTTATAGCTTATATAAGTATTTAATTTATGTTATTTAATAGGTGAATTCTTCGTCAAAGATATATTAGCCTTTTAGGGCTAATAGATCCTTGACGTACCAAGCTGGTCAAAGTCAAGGTCTTCATAGTCTTCGATGCTTCAGTCATCATGGGCTCAAGTCCATGTTGTTACAAAAATCGTTCTTTGGGTGTATGGTGAAAACTATCCAACAAAAAAAAAAAAGGAAAATTAACAATGGAACAAAGCAGCACAAATTAACAACATAAATAGATAGCAAATCACTAGTTATAAATGTAACAGTATTTTCAATAACGTTAGCTCATCACCTTACTGTTCGTACCACAGACTTTAAACTCCGAAATCAGTCTCTGTGCTTCAAAGGTAGACTCCGGTAGATCCCGTCAATGCTCTCTCCGCCCATTGCTCTAACACATGGATCAATAAGTACCGAAACTGTGCGGTCGTTTTTTTGCGATTTCCTCCTTCAAACGCACCAGCAAGTCAATATAATAATCACTGTTGATCGATTTACCTTTTTCGAGGTAGTCAATGAAAATCACGCCATGCGTATCCCAAAAAATGACGCCATGACTTTGCCAGCTGACTGCTGCGTTTTCGGACGCTTCGGACGGCTTTCGCCAGCTTCAGATGACTGCCGTTTCGACTCTGGAGTGTAGTGATGTATCCATGTTTCGTCCATGGTCACGTAACGACGCAAGGAATCTTTTTTGTTGCGAGTAAATAGCGATAAACAGCTTTCTGAATCATCGACTCGTTGCTCCATCGAAAGCAATCGCGGCACCCACTTGGAAAAAACCTTTTTCATGCTCAATTTTTCATGAAGGATAGTAAATACACTTCCATATGATATCTGTGTCATCTCAGCAATCTCACGGAGCTTCACTTTACGATCTTTCATTATAATTTTTGTCACTTCACTCACATTTTCCGGTGTAACGGCTTCCACAGGTCTACCCGAGCGTTCCGCGTCATTTGTGTCGGTACGACCACGTTTAAACTCGGCAAACCACCGACAAATCGTTGCTTTTGATGGACAAGAGTCCGGGTAACATTTTTCAATCCATTGCTTCGCTTGCACGGTGTTTTTACCCATTGAAAAACAATGTTTTATCAGAACACGGAGAAACTCGGTTTTTTCCATTTTTTAAACAAACTACAAAACGACTTTACTCCGACGTCGATAACTCAGCTGTTTCTGGTCCGATCGACTTAAAATATTGACACGTTTCAAGCAAAGGTTAGTACTCTAGAAAGACCTGGTTACTGGTTTACTACGAGCGCCATCTCTGGGTTAGTCTCGGAACTTATTGATCCATGTGTTATATGCTTCTTAGCTTACTGGCTACAGCGTCCAATGGCAATGCGCTTTCGTAACTTTACTTTCCAACTTTGTTTCGGCAGTTCCTCACTCTGCCGAACGCCCAGGCTCTTGTTGCCTTGATCCCAATTATTATAGTTGAATACAATTAAGCTTAACTTTTATTAAATGATGCACTTTAACTTTTAATAGTAATTTTGATGAGAGGGTATGTTTTTAACTTTAAAACAGGTACCTCGTAATTTTAGCCGTTACCGTTTTTACCCGTCAAATGCATTCCGACTCTGCATCTTCGCGTATTTATAGCTGTCCAAGCTTGGTGTGACGGGACAAAGAAAATTCAGGAAGATTCCGCGACTCCTCTTTTAATACAGTTATCTAGAAAGTTCGAACCTTTCCGGGAACCTTCATTTTGTCGCCAAGGTTGGGAGTCATTGCTTGAGTCTTCCCTGAGTCCACTGTCTGACAAAACCTCTGTAAATGTCTCTTTTCATTCAAAAGAGTAATAACATTGTAGGAATGCGTCATTTCAGGCTCATAACAATATTTTACCGAAGGCCATTCATACAAAATAATGGTGAGTTCTGTACGTTAAACATAGTTGAATTTCGTGATCTCCAATTGAGGACGCGTGGAAGTTAGAAGATTGAGATATCAGCTCAGTTGTTAACCTCATCTCTTGAAATTCCAGAATTGTGAAGTTTGTTGCAAACAACAGCGATTACATTTACATTTTACGTTTTCTTATCTAATAAATGTAAGTAATAAAATAGTTACATTAGATGGGTATGTACATAAAATTTCCTTTTTGAAGTACTTTAGTAAATAAATACACGTTATGCTAATCCCGAAAGAAAAAAATCAGCAAATGTTTGAAAGTTTTTGTTATACTAATTTAGTTGATAGCTAAAATTTTCGAAATGTCTTTAAACTGACATCTATTGCAAACAGAATTGAAAGTATAAATTAAACGTTATCAATCTGAAAAAACTTGCTGTAGAAAATAAGAAGCAAAATTAATATTTTTAAGAACTAATTAATTTTAAAAAAATATTTCACAACTTATATTTAACTTAAGCGCATAAAGATCATCGTATCGTTAGCAGCAGCAAACAATTTTTTAAGATTTCTATTTTTATTAGAAAGGGAGAAATCCTAAACGCAAGGGGGAAAGTAACTAAACAAAGAAAAAAATTAGTTTAAAATTTCAATTACAGTCAACAGCTTTGTACTACATATTTCAGAAAAGAATTAGTAACCTCGAAATGTATATTCTCAAATTCTAGTATCAATGTTTTCTATGTGATTGGGACTTCAACATATCATTTTTCATATTATTTTCCTTTCATTCAACATTTCAAGATTTTAAATGTTAATATCTCTGAGGCCTTTTTTTTTTTTTTTTTTTTTTTAATATGCTGAGAATAAGTCACACATTTTTCTTTATCATGATTTTACTATGTTAATTATTACTCAGTATATAGCTAATCTCTTTCCAAAATTTATTTCAAGCGAAAAATCTTACGCATTGGGAAAGGTTTTGGTTTGGTTTTATTGACGTCACATTAGAAGCAACGCAAGGGCCATTGGCGACGGATCTCGTAATTTTGAATCTCGGTCAAGAGACGAGGACGACACCTGAGCTGGCACCTATTTCTCCTAACTTCTGCACCACGCCGAGGGGAGGACTTTAGGACATGTATCAGCCCCGGCTACACGGCGAGTCTTTCGTGGCATCAAGGCTCGAACCGATCGAAGTAACCGCCGAACGCGACCAAGACTACTAGGCTATCGCGGCCCGCACTAGGAAAGAGCTTCATGACAGAGAGTCTGTCTGACTAAGGGTCCTTGGTTTCTTTATGTTTCTATCAAAGGGATTTATGAAACAAAAAAGAATCTTAAGAACCATTTGGAGGTTTAAAAAGTTTATAAAAATTATATTATTAAAACACATTTCAATAGCATAGCTCGAAAGAGATTCTACAATCAAGTAATTGGCGCTCTACAGAAGTAAGGTAGCAAAAAGTACATTATCCCCAGACAAAAATGGGTTCTATTTCAACAACCCCTGATTTTATCCCAATTTTGATTCAAAGAAATTTAAAGAGCCTGAAAAAATTCGTAATCCTTTTTCTGAGATCTACATATCTGAGTAATAAAAATAAGGTGAAAAACACATGATTTTATCTGAAAATTCGTGTTAATTAGAGGGGAATTTGTAAGATTTTGCTACACTTTAAAAACTGCCTTATGGCTGAGTTGCTGAACTGAATTTGGTGCATGGTTAATTTGAATTTTGAATGAATCAAACCCTATCGAATGAAATGCTAAAAGCTACATCGTTTTAAATGAAGCTTTAACTTCTTCATAAGGTGGGTCAAGGTAATGTGGGGAAAGAGGTTCATTTGTCCATCTTCAACATATGATCATAGTTCAAAAGAGGAAGTTTAGTTAGCCGATAATTCATCATATATTCGTGATAGATAAATAAAAGGAAATGAGAATAATCAAAAAGATTTTTTTTAAAGTGTTCCTTTTGTTCCATGAATAAAATGAACACTTTCAGTCTAAGAATACGTTTTTTCTACTAGTTCTTTCTTGATGACTGAAAGAGAGAGACATTCTCGATCACGCTGTTATTTTATTTTGTGAAAATTTTCCATACGAAAAATGTTGGCCGTATTATCCAATTATTTATAAATGTTTAAAAAAGTCGAAAGGATATCTCTAAATTCATATTAATTCAAAAAAGTTACATCATCGACAATTGAGAAATATTTTTTTCCGAAACAATCAATCTCCTTTTTTTTCTCTTTGTTTTTTCCAAGCGAAAAGACAATTATAATTTCGAAATCTTTTACAAAATGAGGAATAATCACTTTTGGAATAAGTCACTTCTCAAACTCTTTAACTTTACAAAATTAAGATTTCTAAGACATCAATAATAACAAAATTCTTGTGAAGTGAAGAAGAATCTAAATATAAAAACCGTATATATTTTTACATAATTGCGCATAATTTATTCAATGTCTCAATTTTTAGAATAATAATTCAACTCTTAATCGTTTTCTAAATCACTTAATATTACAGACCTTTCAAAAAAAATACGGTTAAAGCCAGAAGTTGTTTTTTCTAACACGCCTTACAAGTTTTTAAAAATGGAATGCGTATCATTTAGCTAACTTTCACCCCTTAAAAAGGCGATTCATTATTCGAGTCGCCCATTCTATCTTCAAAACGCATCAAACGAAGAACATAATCGAATCGGCCAGTCTTTTTCTGTTCTGTCCAGTCTGAATCACTAATCATTTCTTAATCGAAAGAATAAGCAAGAAGGAGGTAAATATCTTCCGCCTTCACACATCTAAATCTACAAGGTTAGAGAAGCCTCGACCCAAAGTGGGTTGCCCGAGACTGGGACCAACCGGTAGGACCGGAGCTGCGAGTAGCCAACGCAAAGAAGGTGAACGTGCCACTCCAGCCTCTTTTGCAAGCTTTAATCGTAATCAACTTAATCTGGCAACACCCTGAACTCTCTCTCAGGTGAAGTCACAAGCAGAATTTCCATGCACATTATTCTTATTATTTGTTTCCCGCCAGAAACCGCTCCACCCATTGCTCTTGAGACGTCAAGTTTCCTTTGTTCTGTTATTCGTTTAGCCATCAGAAATCAGAATTGTAATCCATACACAAAAAAAAATTTTCAGAAAGAAAATTATTCCAACGGGTTTTGATTTTATATTGATTTATTCTTGGTGGGGTTTCCGTTACCTTTCGCGAATTCGATGCTCTGGAATCGATTTGGCGTTGCAGGAATCGGATTTGAATTAATGGTCATTTATTTGAGAATGTAGGGTGGGTTAATTAAGTTCCAAATGTTTATATAAATAGTCTTTAAGCAACTGTAATCGGAACGGGGTTTATTTAAAATACTTTTGTCATGGGTCTAAGTCTTTTTAAGAAAAACACAAGGGGAAAAATTATAATAAATTCGAACAGTTACAGATCGAAAAGAAAAACCATAGAATAAAGAGAACTTAAAATCCTGTGCATACAACTTTCTGCGTAAAAGAAAAATAATTCCATATTGCTTAGTGTTCCTATTTGTTTTTCGTATTCTAGGATTTAATTACCTGAATCTAATTTAACACTTATAAATATACCGTAAAATCTTGACTATAATACTCACACGTGTAAATACGCATGCTTGATTTGACACTAAATTTTCGGAAAAAATTCAAATTCGAATATAATACACATCAATAACTTTTCAATGTTTAATTAAAAATTGCACAAGTACTTATTAACATAATTTAATTTTTTAATAAAAAGAAACGAAAACGTCAAATTCGATAGAAGAAACTTAAATTTTAGCACAAAACAAACAATGTTGTCAAATTATCGGTCTTAATCACTTTCTCTAGAACACAGTTTATCTGTTGTTGTTGCGTCCAAGTTGGGATTATTGGTCCGACATTAACACGTGTGTGACATGTACTGTAAGCTCCCATTTATGTAAGAGAACACCTGTTTTGTAAAAGAACACCTGCGCAGCACGCGTGTTACAACAATCTCTTACAGCTGCTACACGTTCGTTGTTCGAAGTTTAAAAGCTTTTTTTTTTTTTAAATTATTACAATAGTATAATACGCAACATCATTTTTACGGACCGAAGTGTAAGGGAAAAGTGCGAATTATAGACAAGATTTTACGGTAATTTAAATCAACAGTTCTAATGGGTATCAATCTTCGATAGGCCCCAAAACTTTAAATATTTAGCGTTTTGCATTTTCCTTAAAATAGCTAATGAGTCCTAAATATCTATAGTGCCCTGAGATTTTTTTTTCAATTACCCTCTTCTATCGAAAAAGCTTCATGCCTTTACGAAGCTTTGGCTAATTTATGAAATCTTACAATCACAGAGCAGATTATGCTAGTGTTCTAAGATAAAAGAAGTCTTGCTTACAGCCTTCAGGCAATTTTAAATGAAAATATTTAGTCTTAATTTATTCTTATAATCGAAATTAATTCAATATATGACATTTTTTCATTTAAATTACTTATAACTGAAAATGAGAAATTCTTTATAAATATCAAATAAATTCATTGATGATTCGAATAAAACGTTATTCATTAACGCATTTTCTGCAAGCATAGAAATTACTTCTACATTTTTTTTTATACTGTAGTAAAAGTTTGTTTTAAGTTTAAAAGAGTTTTAAGTATGCTGCACAAAATGGGTAATATTTGTTACTGATAGGAAGCTGAAAAAAATTCGGTACAGTTATTCTAAGAGTTATCAAAAGGTTGCGAGACGGATAATGACAAGATCTAAAAACACATAAATTGTTATGTTACCATTTTATGTTATGTTCTAAAAATGTATTTACGATTCAACAACGTCTATAAAAAAAGTCATACTGAAATGGGTAATTCAACGATAGTACTTTATCGAATGTATAGATTTCTATTCAGTGTTGCAAAATTAATGCCTCTATTTTTTTTAACGTATCTATACATTAAAACAAAATGAATCTTTATTAATTAACATAAATTAATACAATTTTTTTAAAAAAAAATTGGCTTGTTAAGAATGAGTATCGTGTAATAAATTTTTGGATCCAAGAACACGTCTTGAAATAACTTTGATAATGCTTTAATAACTTTGATTCCGAGTTTATTTTAATTCGTATGTATAAGATAAAATCAATGTAATAAATAAAAATCATCATCAAAGACTACTCACTCATGTAAGATTCGAATGGCTTACCTCCTGAGAAAGAAATAGATTAAATTTTATGTACAATAAAAACATGGTGGGTATTACGGCTTTTAACGTATAATTAAATACAGCTCACATATTTTTATTTGACTAAACTTCATTTAAATAAACAAAGATGAAATGCTACTCTTTCGAAGAATTATTTGATAGCAAAATAATATACTTTTCTCTCTTTTTCCATTGTAACTCTTGCTTTGTTTTACAATCAACAAAAGAGAGCTGATGCATTTTCAGCCCTGACCTGGAATCACCGTGTTTACAATAACATTTAATTAAAAAAATGTCTTACTTTAATAATTGTTTAACGATTACTTTATTTAATGGGAAAATATAGTGAGAGAACTCATTTTAAGAACTTTTTATACAATCCTTACAAACGTTCTCTCTCCTATTTGTTTATAGTTGTCCTAGTTTTGATAACATTAAATTCATTTTTTCCCAAGAGAACATTTGATATTGAACTTATAATTACTTCATGCAATCGCATTGTTTCTCGAGTTCCGTTTTGAAAGCCTGTTCCAGAGGAAAGGCAATCGAATAATAATAATAATAATGTATAGTGCTACAAATAATGTTAATCCAGCTCATTCAGGACCCCGGCCGTGCCGAATTATCGAGCATCAGTATATTCTAAAAGGAGATATCAAAATTAAATCTCTTTAGTTGAAAATTTAAATGATTAACACATAAATTTAACAGATTTACGCATATTATAAACCTGTGCAGACTATATAAATATCCGAACAAAGTATTTTGTCTCATTTTAGCATTCATTAGTATTCAGCCTCATTTGTCTTATTAGTATTTTGTCTCATTTTAGCAATTACAAAATTCAATTCAAACACTGAAAGTTAATCAAGTATTAATTAAAAACACAACAAAAATGGAAAATTAAAATTACGATATAATAATAGTTCAAGAGAAATAATTGTTACAAATCTAGGGAAAACACGAAATTCAAATATCAAGATTTAAACTAATGCACGTAAAAGTTTTCAAGCATTATAAAAGCTTGTTGAATTATTATTTTTATTTTGTATTTCAAAGGACATATATGAATATTTACTTACTTACCAGACGCGTAATTTAAAGATTGCATAACTTTGATGTTGCAATAAATTAAGTAATAATTTATTATTAATAATAGTGGTAGAATTATTAAATGTATTTCTTAAATATTTAATGTATTTTTCAAATTAAATAGAGTTAACTCATCATCAGTCATAAATATCTGTTTGAAGATCTCATTGAATGGAATATTACATCAAACGCGATGACTTTTAATCCTTTCCATTTCATAAGAGAGTAACTAGAATAAATGGATGTTCTAATTTATTTTACATCATTACATACATTACTGGATGAATCCACTTTTACCATTAATATGTGAATGATATAAAATATGATACATATCTAAATGAATTTGTTATCTTTATTTCTTACGAGAAAAAATGTTTAAAATTTTGTTGAAGAAGTTATATTTCTGTCTTCCAGAGAAAAAAAAATGTGATAAATTTTTTCAAAGAATTTTTTTATTTACTTCAAAGCATACATATATAAATAACTAAGCATAACAAAAACGTGATTGATAAAAATGTCGCCAAAATAATCTAAACGGACATTATCTTTTAAAACATCAACTTTCTGTTACGATTTTTTTTTCCTTGGTTCATAAAAGACTTATTTTAAATTCACACTCTATAATGATTCATTATTTGGCCTTTTTTTATATTTGCATAAACATTATTAATTGAAAAACACCTATAGTGATAGGCGAATAATAAAAATAACCAAAAACAATTCTGCCAATAATCGAAACAATCCTTAAATAAGTCAACCTACAAGATCCAATGTCTTCAATCTGCTTAGTATTCCTTTTTTTCACATTCTTTTACACATTAGAGAAAACTGAGAATAAATTATTATTTTTACCTTGATTAGCAATACCACACCATTCGAAATATTATCACAGATAATGAAAAGTACGAGGCGAAACTCTAGTATTGAATACGATACCAAATTTTACATCAAATGCCATCTCAAAGAATTTTTTTAAAAAAAAATATCAAAAACTGTAGATTGGTGTCGTATTAATGTACAGCACTTTCAATAGTACGATTTTTGCATCAGATGCAGATTCTCCCAACATTCATAAGTTTCCTTTCTCTTCAAAATGTTTAAAAAATTTCTTACCGTTTCAGGCTAGAAGTATGTCTTATTCTTTCATATAAATGACATACATGAAAGTTCTTATTCGCACTACTGAGAGTTTTATCATACTAGATTTCGACCAAAGTTTAGTAACTTTGTTTAAGCACCGCTAATTAACGATTCCGCAATATATAAAAAAAAATGGCAACAGCATTTTATCGTTTGCCTCTGTTCTTTACAGAGAACATTTTCCAAAATGAAAATTTGCCGTCATCCTTATTATAATTCGCTTCAGTCTTGCCCCGATTATCATGAACAACCTTACTATTATTCTTGTCAGTAGATTTCACAACATGACGTTCTTTCACTTGTTCTTGGTGAGAATCGTCATCCGAACTGTTCGGATTATCTGCACTACAATGGCCAGAATCCGGTTCGTTGTCTTTCAACAGATCCAGAACATTTTGTTCCGATTTTGATACCTTTGCTCTGGTTAAAGTAAACGTACGATCTGCAGAATTTTTGCTACTACTTTTTGTAGTAGGATTATTCGTATCCGTTAAAACCAACTCTGGATCATCAACGAAAGCTTGGGTCAGATTGCGACTAATTTGCTTCCGAATCGTCTTTTTCATTGATAGATGACGTTCTAGGTGTCGAATATCACGTTCTGTGAGAGTTCGATTAGCATAGTAGGCGGCATCTTTGTTGTTTTTAGAGCTCGAACTCTTCTGATTGTCATCTGATTTTTTACTTTGTCGAACTGGTTCAATTAAATCATCTGCCCGATGTCGATTGCTCTTTTTGCTGTTGCCAGTGGCAACGTTTGATCTGTTCTCTGGGTTGTGGTGATGGTGAGGCGCAAGGCGACTTTCATAATTATCCATTGCCTCGTGCCTTCGGCGACTTCGCGGCGAATAATCGTACGACCTCAGTTCCTGTTTGTCACCTGCATTGCGCCCAAAAATATCTCTGACATCTCGTATATTGCGCTCCATCATTCGACGTGGATCCTGAAAGAAACGAAACTACCAGTTATTATTATTATTATGTTTTTTAGTTAGCACACGAAACTGCTTAAACATTAATAAAATTCTATTCACCTTCTGAAAACTAATTCATTAATACAAAAAAGCGGTAATTTTTTGTCAAAAGTTCTGTTTATCAAGTATGGCTTTTTAAAAAAATTATTTTAAATAATTACATTTGAACCTAATATGTTTTTATTTCAACAGATTTCATTCTCATTTTTTCAATTATTTAAATAAATGTTATATTTTAAATAAATGGATTTCGTATAAAATAAGCTAATTGCAAAAGGAAAAAAAAAACACAAAAATTTAAGCGCATCAATATAATTTACAGTCTAATTAAAACTCATAAATTCACATTTGTACAAAATGTCTATTGCAAATTGAAAAGAAAATTTTTATGCGTTATAAACGAAAAAAAAAATTGCAGTTAAGCATAATAAAAATTTAAAGCAGTAGAGCATAAATATAAATAAACAGATTTTAAGAGTGATAATGGAGCACATTGAATGATGTGAAGTAAAACTTATTCAGTTGTTAAAAATAAAAATTTGATCAGTTTCACTGTACACGTTTTTAACAGATTTAACTTTTTATGAATTTTAATGAATTTCCGTAATAATGGTAGTAAATATTTTAAGCCTTTTCTATCATGTTGAAAAAAGTCGCTTTACCTATATGGGTCTGTTAGATCCAATTTAATTCATATTTATTCCATGTCACAACAAATATGTTTATATAGTTTTATTACATTTATTTTTGTGCCTATTAATACAGACAATATATTTTATATGCTTTATAAGCCTTCTCTCCCCCCTCCCTTTTTTTTTCTTGCCAGAAAGAAACAAACAGGGAAAAGAAATTAAGAAAAAAAAAAAATAACAATTCTACAAACAAAATTAATATATTTATTTGAAGAGTAAAAAATAAAAGATGTCATAAATTAAACATATGGGAGTTACCGTGAAATAAATTATAGGAATGGATTGATTAGAGTCATTCAGAGTACGGAAGTTAACATTATTTAATAATTAATATTAGATCATTTTTTTTTCAATCAGAAACGGAAATTGTAAACGATATACTTCTCTTTTATAAATTCCGATTTATTTTAATAAAAAAAAATTGACAGTTTACAAAGGAAATATGTATACAGAAGTCACATTTATTCTTTCGGGCATTTTTCACTTCGACTTCGAATTTGGAACAATAAATCTTCATAGATCGTTAAAAGAGGCACTTGGCAAGCGAAGAATTGTATTCAAAATGTGTTTCTGCGTGACCACAGCGGCGTTAATCAAGGAAGTGAACGCACCACTATAAGAAGATTCCAAAAAATCTCTCGGTTACGGTCCGAGTCACAGATATAATACACACCAAACGATTATCCTCATGATAACGGCACCCTCGTGAGCTCTCCCGCGCAAGGCGGAAAAACAAAATTTCCCGCTTTTGTTCTCGGAAGATCACTAGACTGGTCATCGTTTTTTTTCTATTGAGAGCCCGGATCCTTGGCCCTTGAAGTTCCCAAATGAGGGGTTGATCATCCGAACGAATTGCAAACGAGTACGTGATAGCATGCATAGATCGTCTGTTCGAAATGCAGGTGAAGAAAGCACAATCAAATTATTAGAACACAATGCACAACATGCACTTTTCTCGGTCAAGCATTCATAGTTTTCATCCTCACACAGTTGGTGCTTCTTTGTTACAATCTTTTAATAAAGGAGCAATTGATAAATGACAGTAAGTTTTTAAATTGTCGCCACACACTGGTAATGTATTTATATAAATGCATAGCCGTAAGAAATAGTTCACTGTTAATTTGATTTGAATATTTTAGAATAATGGTAACTGATCGCAAGGTAGCATTACAAGTGAACATTTTCACATATCTTTTTCTCCTTAATACTTCAAAAGGTTTACGGGAAGGCGAGTATGGAAAGAAATTTAATGAATCAATTTCAAAGTAAATAAATCTAAGCATTCATTTTATTGTAAATATTGGGTAAAGCTGAATTTTCATGTGCTGGAAGGCGAATTGCTTTATGCAATCATACCTAAGAGCGACTATGGATGTGATCAGAAACTGAAAAAATACGAGGGGGGTTCAAGAAGTAGCAGTGTTAAGAATGGGAAAGAGAGATAACTCGCAGTAGTATTGCCTATCGATCGTTTTCTCTTTTTTTTTTTTTAAGAAGAGACGAGAGTGTCTTCGCCTTCTTTGGAGTAAATTCACCCATAGTTTTGTTTGTTGATTGGTTTTCCGTGTTTAGTGACGAATCTAGACTCATTGAAGACAACAACTCGATGTCAAATAGCTCGACGCAGCAACAATCACATTTTGATTTGGCTGCAAAAATAACTATAAAATCAAAATTAACCTATAAATCAGCGTCAAATTTCTTTTGGTAACATTTAACAGATGGCGTCATACATTGGTAGTACCAATTGCTTTAGAGACGCCATCTGTCGTCAAACACAAATACTTTTTGACCCGCTCCCAATCTTGCGAAATGCAGTAGAACTTTCTAAAGGTAACATAACATTAAAATAAAAATAGAAAATTTAAGGTAATTTTCAAAAGTCTAAGATGTGTATTAAACCGTCATGTAACCACCCCTTTTGCAAAGTATGAATTACATATCGAGCTAAAAAACTGGATAAGATTACTGTTTGGATTAAGGGCTGAAGTAATTGCTAATATCATTTTCTGAGAAACGAACTGGATCAAGATGAAATGATATGTATCAAAAACTACTCGGTGAACTGCTTTTTCTGCTCTGTAGCTATTTTTAGAAGTCATTTAGCAGATAATATTTACTTTATACTTAGGTATATTAGATAAAGAACAAATTGGATATAAAATTTTATTAAAACCAAGCTGCATTCGAATTATGGAGATATATTCGTTTGATTGGTTGTTTTTATGGGAAATAGCGCAACAAAGGCTATTATTCCAATATATCCATTAACTTCTGAGAAAAAATATTTCTTTGTACCTTCTTTGCTTTTATTAGAAGTCATTCAGAATCAGTAATTTTCTAGGGGTCATGCCGATAAGAAATGTTTTTGAAATTGAAGGTGTGAAACTATAAAAAATAAAAGCATATATATATATATATATATATATATATATAAAGAATAGAAATTCTGAGTTTTGTTGAACTACATTATGAGGTTTGAACAAATAACTAGACAAATTCTGATTTAAAATGAATACGAAGAAAAAAGTTCTTAATTTCGCACATTTGTATTTTGTTAATGATAGTATATCAAACATATAGAATCTTAAAAAATTAAATTTGGATGAAAAAAATTAAATTTGAAATAAGCATTCTATATCATATAAAAGAGACCTCAATTTTCTATCCAATACATTATAATATTAAAATTCTAGTTATAAATAATTTTTGTAACAATAATAAATATTTGAAAGAGTATAATTTATTCGAAATTTATCTCAAACAATAAGTGTTCAGTAAATCTAAGATTGTACAAGTAAAATTCAAAATAACAATCTATTCCACCTTTTCCTAGATTTTCAGACATTTGTAAGCATCATTCGTGCGTTATCTGATAGTTTGCAATTCTTATTTACCCGCGACATACGCAACAATTATTGTTTTGCTACAACAATGAATAAGAAAGAAAAAAATCAGAAGTGACAAAAAATTCAGATTTAATATTTGTGATGATCAATAAGGGTTTTCGGTACATTTCTCAACAAATAGCTTCATTGAAATATAATTCAAAAAATTATTCATACAATGGGAATTTTCCCTTAAAGCAAAATGAGAACGAAAAAACAAGCAAAATATTTCAATTTCGATTATATCTTTACAGCAACGAATTTCATAAAATGAGTAACGTATTGCTGTTACGTCACTTTTGCGTATAAAAGTATTGCTGTGAAACGTAAAAGTTTACTAGAAACTTCTAGCAAAATTAAAGTAAAACTCATACAAAAATTAATTTTTCAACCTATCGATTGATGTACCATTCTCATTTACACGTTATTAAGAATGTAAGACAAAATGGCTGATAGTAAGGTCAATTTTTAAGAGATATGAGAGATGACTATTTTTGATTAGTGGTCTTCAACATATTTCTTATTCTTTGGTCTCATATCTCGGCATTCATTAAGAGAAGATACAATTTTGAAACAGTTTAGAAATTGCTATGACATGGAATTCCTTCAATTTGCTTCATTATTAGTTTCATTATTTGAAAATGATAAAGAAAAAATAAATTATATGTTTCAAAAAAATTATATTTTGAAAGAGAATTTATTTTAAAAATGAAATGAATTCACAAGAATTTGGAATTTTTAAGCTTATTCTAAAGCTCTTATTTTGAATTAATTTTGTTTTACAAAATCAAATATTCCGTATATAAATCAATGTAAAATTGTTTCACATTGACTTCTACCACTACCTCAGTCACGAAAATGAATATCCATTAAAAAAACTGATATTTAAAACCTTATGTTAATAGAATTTGAAGCAAAATAAAAGGCTAAAGCTCCCATCTACGGACCATTTTGATTTCTCGGACGTAATGTTAATCCTATGAATGTTCGACTACCGTTCTCAAATCTTTACTATTTGATCCGTTTGAATGAAATAAAGTGCATCTGAAAAAGTAAAAAAATAATGAATGCTTGTGAGGTATTCAATTTTTCTCCAATTTTTTTTAAAAATATTTTTATCTTTATTTTATTGATTCGCTTGTGAGTTTTCAAGTCTTTAAAACTATTTTAAAATATTTTTAAAAATCTAAGAAAAAAAATTTATTCCACAGAAGCATTCATTATTTTTTGCACCTACAGATGCACTTTATTGCAATAAAATAGATAAAACTGTGAAGATTTCAGAACGGTAGCCGAAATTCCATAGGATTAACATTACATCCACGAAATCAAAATGACCGGTAGACGGGAGCCTTAAGTTTTCATACTTAAGCAATTGATTTCCAATCTTCATGCCGCGGTTCTTTAGAGTGCCGTGAGATTCTTGAAGTTTATTAAATTTAAGGATTATAATCAATTAATTAACATGAATTAATTAATTAAAAATTTTCTAAATTTATCTTATTGTTAGTGTGCAACCAAGTTTTTTAATTATTAAAAGTGTACAGTGACAAAAAAAAGTTTGAGAATCACAGAAAAGTGTAGAACAGAAAATATAATATTTTTGTACAGTTTCGATTCTAAACTAAATAAAAATAAGATATCTTTGTTGTTACAAAATAATCTACTTTTAAATTCTTTGTAATATTAAGGGATAAAATAATTTTAAAAAAATTTAAAGGCCAATTGTTATTTCGAAACCTTAAGGCCATTCTTTTTCTTAAAATTTCTTTTTCTTTCCAAGTTCTGGGGCCAAGCGATTTTAATAAGGAGTGAATTGTCGTTATTTTGTATTTCGTTAAATTCCATAATCACTATTTTCATTTCACGCAAAACTTTCGAATTAAATCTCCAGAACTGTTCATTCTAATTTAGTCCAGACTTTTTTTTTTGTTAATGAATAAATTTAAATTAAACCAAAGAGTCCATTTTAATTCATATGTTCATTATTTAAGTGTATTTAATTTTATTATAAAAAATATTATTTCTAATTTTAAAAAATATTATAAATATTAATTATACAACAATTCCGATTTATAGCTTAATGATTAATAATAATTAATAATCATTTACTGTTAATATTAGTTAGTAATTACACAGCATTTGTAATTAATAGTTCAATAATTAATACTTATATGAAGAACATTTATTTTTAAAGACATTCAACTCATTCCTACGCAACGCCAGATAATTAACCTAATCATATAAGTATATCACTTTTTCAATTTTGAATGATCGAAGTGAAAAGATTGATAAAGTAAGAAATGGCTTCAGAAATGACGCATTAAGATTGCAAATAATGTTCAATTACATATATTTTTTGTATTTTATAGAATATTCAAACAGCTTAGTAATTATTTTGTTTCTTTTTAATTATTTATTGAAATTTTTTTTAAAGTAATGGTTTAAAGTCAGATATCCTTAATAACACAAGATTATGTACAAATGGTAGAGCACCAGTTGAAATATAAGCACTTATTTTTGTTTGTATTTTACTAAATTTCAAAAAGGAGAAAAAAAAATTACGTAAATGTTGAATAAATTTTTTTGTAGAATTAATCGCTTACTAGCCTTGTTTTTATATTTTTGAAGTATTTTTTTCAAACATGGATTCCATTTATTTTTATATTCTTTTAACAAAAAACTTACTCACAAATTCTACAACATTTTGAGAAAACTTCTAAACGTATGTAATGAATGCAATAATACGTTAAACAAGTAAAGATGATTAAAGAAATTTCAATAATAACGAAATTATAATAATGGTGAATTCATTTTTATTGCTATTATCAATGTCTCAGAAACAAGAAATTTTTGGAATTCTTAGAAGTATTTTTTTTTATCTTTATGAATAGTTTTTCTTGTTTACTGCATTATAATTCTAACTACAATGTTCCGTTGTTGATAACTTACAATCATACGTATATGAATAAAAAGTAATATTTTTTTTTGTTATTTTAGACTAATTTTTCTACTTTAAAGATAAACTTAACTGTAAAAAAATAGTTTCTCATTCCATAAAATATTTTTTTAAAAAAAAATCCAATTAGAGTAAAATGTTATGCGAAATTATCATGTTTGAAGTAAATGTGGGGAATTCATATAGCGAAATACTTTAGAATCAATCCTGCTTATACTACTGATGTACATTGATAAAAAAAAAACATGTTAAATATTCTTTATAGTATATAATTTCATCTTTGCACTCAATGCATACATTTCAGTTAAGGTCAATGCAACTTTTTTTTATGCAATTATTGTATTTATTATTTTTAAATTAAACTCAAATTTAAACTTTAAGTGCAAAGTTACTAACTTAACTAATAAATGCAAAAATTGTTTTATTATAATACTAATCATTATATTTATAATAAATTTCTCTAAAAATACAGGTGCTCTGATATTTTTGTGTAAACATGTTTACAAATAATGTTTATATTAGAAAAATGAAATAAAGTAATAATGCTGCACGTAAGCTCCTAATCAAATTATTAGTTTGAAAGTAAAGAAGTGTATAAATCATGAGATAATTGTCATTTTGAGATGGGAAAAGCACATCTAAAAAAAACCTTATCTATAGTGGTGCCACAAATAGATCACTAAATTACAAATTATAATTCGATTTAAAAAAACACAGAATACGTGATAAAACAAGTAAGTCTGAAAATATTTTACCATACAGTGGAATAGCAAAGTAACAAAATTGTAAAACAAGTCGTTAATTTTGTCATTATTTTGGTTTTATGTAGTGTGTGTATGTGATTTCCAACAAAAAAAATAAATCAAATTACCTTTGAAGAAATACGATTTTAATCTTTATGAAAATCAACTTTCTCATAACTTTAAAAATCGTTTGAATAAAAAAGTATAAAAACACGAATAAATTAATTTATGTTATAATAGAATTTAAAATCTGAAATTTTAGAGCTTAGTTTTTTATTAACGTCGCACTAGAAGCAATACGAGGGCTATTGGCGACGAACCACGTAATTTTGAACCTCGGTCAAGTGACGAGGATGACACCTGAGCTGGCACCCCCTCTCCTGACTTCCACACCACACCAACGGGAGGACTTTGGGCCCCGACTACACGGCGAGTCTTTGGAAGCCAAGGATCGAACCCGCGGCTGAACGGAAACTGCCGGCCTCGAATCCGAAACCATGACCATTAAGCTACCGCGGCCATCTGAAATTCTAAAAATTAACTTAATGTTTTACCATGCAGTGAAACTTTATGCATCTCATATTTTTCTTGTTCCTTAAGTCGTTTCCTTTTAAATCCCCATTAATTTATCCAATAAAACTAAATTAATTTTACCTTCAATAATGCACTTGACTTGTTTTAATAATATGTTACTAAAAATAATTCAAAATTTTGAATTCTAGATATACACTTTCTTTTTTTATAGTCTCAAATGCAAATATATTCATACATACATTATTTGTGTTATTAATATAAAGAATACACAAAAATACTTCTGTTTTCAGTCATATATTCAAATTGATTAATATTCAGGAGAGATTTATCACAATTAGGTTAACTATTAAATGTGAGACAAAAGAATTCCCTATTTACAAAACGCTTCTGCTTATTTAAAATTAAATATTTTTTAATATCATAACTTCCTTCTTCCGCCATCATAAAAATATATACTAAATGAATGTAAAATTTTTTTATCTAATTTACTTAAACAGTTGTTTATGTATTAAGATTAATTCTTATCTAAATTCTTTAAATTATATGAAATAACACGAAAATTTTCTGATATCATAGTTTACGTGATTTTATATATATATATATATATCAAATTTATTTGTTTTTTCTGTTTGTAACGTGATTTCCGCTATTGCACCAAATTAGTCATTCTTTTAAATACTACCTCGAAATGTTCTTTTATAAAAGCAAATTACAATTCTAAGCCATCTTTCAAGCATGATGCCAGGTGCTATATCAGATATACAGACGATAAGCTAAAAATGAAAGTAGTTCATATCAAAGAGGGATATCATAAAAATTTTCTTTTCCTGGTTTTAATTTTCTTAAAAAAAATGTAACGGAAATATAAAACATCTGTAACCCATCGTACAAAAAGATTTCAATATTTTAATCATATATACGTCATGACACAAAAACACAATGAGCGACTTAGTATTCAACGAAGAACGCGTGTCGATGTCTGAACTTGTTATTCGAAATGAAATTCGAATTCAAAGTTTGATCTTATCAAATGACAAAACACAATGCATTTTATTCTATTTTTCGAGAGAAAGGGAAATTTAATTTCAGAAAGTAGAAACCTGCGGAGAGATTTTTTTTTAAAACAATAAAACAGGTTGGCCTCAATTCTTTCGTCGAATCACGTTTTCATGTAATCTTAGAATGTATGTTGCTCTATGAATAGGCGATCGCCATCTTGAACGACTCTTCTAGTGCAAAAGAATTTTTAAACGACAAAAATCGTTTTCACAGTATGAAATGAGAACAAATGCGTCTAGTGTTCTTTTGACACAGTTCCAACTTCTTACTCAGTTCGATATTTAGAATGAGTTCATGTTCAAATAGTCATTTTATTTGTATTGTTTTGAGAATAAAGAATTTAATCCATTCCCTTGTATCAAGCTTTTTCAATAATTTAAAATATTTAATAATATATCCAACAGTTCATGAACCTTTTTTTTTTTTAAATTTTATTTCTACAGATCATTTTATACATAAATCACAATTCGCTCATTAGCAAATATGTCTTCTAGTTTTTCAAAATTCATTATGCAGAAGTTCAATTCTTTGAAAAATGTGGAAATATTTCAAAAGAGTTTCCTCATCGAATGGATATTTGAAAAAAAAAACACTCTTCCAAATTATAAACATAAAAATATTTTTTTATGCATAATCTTAATATGCAAGTATTTTTTACGACTGGAAATGAAAAGAATGCGTAGCCAAATTTCATTCTATTCTAACCTAGAATAGAATGATAAGAAATGAAAAGAATTACGAATGGAAATGAAATCGGCGAGTTAATTTATAACTTTGGGAATACTTTAATTAGAGAATTAAATCCTAATGGTATTGAATTAAGAGAGCATACCGAAGTTTGTACTGATAAAATATGTTTTGAAAATTTTTAAATAAAACCTATAATGCATGACATTTAAAATGTTCATTGAAAACAAATAAAAATAATGATGTGAGTAAAAAGCAGCTCCTACATCAAAGAGTCAATAGAATAAGTTTATCAAAGTTGTTCTATTTATAGACACCGTTCCGAATATTGAATAATGATTTGTTAAATAGATTTATTACAGAGAGTAGATGTGAATCCAAAAACAATAACAGAAGTATTGCAATTAACTATGCAATTGATGCTAATATTTTTTAAATCAGAAATTTCCAGTTTGTAAGTATAATCGTTACACATTAAACCTTCTGAAATTTAAAAACACACAAATCTGAATTATTGTTCTGGTATTCATGATTGTAATAAATATGTCCTCGTCAATGTAATACGTATTTTGAAATATTTCATCGATACACTAGTTTGCAATTTTATCAGAGTATATTTTTCAAAACGAAGAGATACTTAGAAAATTTAATAAACAATATAAGAAGTAAATAATAAATTGCTCTAATCCCATCCGCTTGAATTAAGAAAATTATACGCTAACATGAAAGAAGAATAATATTAAAAATTAATACAAGTGGGGAGCCTGGATTTATAAGAAAAGGATTAAAAGGTGATGGACAAAAAATAAAAAGATAACGCTTTATAGATTTATTATTCATCTAATTATTCTATCTTATATATATATATATATATATATATATATATATATATTTATAATTAAAAAAATAAAAATAAAATAATATTTCATTAAGTAATGTTTGGTTTCATTGCTACACAATGTTCGAATTGGAACAATTTAATATCATCCTCAAATGTAATTTTTAATTTTTCAAGTTATCGTTAGAGTTGAGCTCGAACAACTGGTTAATTATTTACTTTTCCTCTGTAAATTATCTGTTTTATTCAGACTCTACATAGCTACAAAAGCTACTTTTAAATTACTTCTTTTACACTCTCTCAATGCAATTTAGGTACTTTAGAATGGATTTTGACTTTCAAAATTTGTGTCCATTATAATTTATTTTCTTTACCATCTATAAAACATTTTTATAACTTTGTAATAGCCGCAAAGTTAGTATGGTAAACGGTTGAAATTATTTTAATTAATTAGTCTTTCAAACTAGTTTAGTCTTTCAAAACTAGTTTTAAAAAAAAGTGATAAATATATTAGAATAATTTACAATTATGGATGAGAAAATTTCATTTTTTTATAATATATTCCACCATCCCATTATGTAAAAGCCCCCTCAACAATTCGCTTTATAGAGAGTTCTTTCGAGTAATTACTTTTACATACTCTGAGTTTTCGTATAACATTAACTAATTTGAGAACCTCATTTTGTAAATAAACCGTGACTTTGGTAAATTTTAGAGAGACATTGAAATGTAGTGAAAAGGAGTGATGAGATAGCATTTATAAAACTGCAGATAATTCAACAGTAATTGTTAACGAGAGAGAATGATCGGAAGTTATCAAGGATACGGTCAGTGAGCAGGACTCTCCCACTGATCTTTCCCCGAATATTCAGCAACAGTTACGTAAATACTTACAACATCAGTCTTTAGATTCGGGAGTGTATAGAGACTTTATCCCTAGATATAATACTTTAGATTTTGAATGTTGAACATTCTCAAGTCCGAATAAAATACAGGGTTATTCGAAATAAATCATCCTATTTGAAAATGATATATTTTTTTTATAAATAAACGACACAGGATGATGGGTAATACTTGAATTCAAAATGAAAATATGGAAGTTTTTTTTTTACAAGTGTTCTCGATATCACTTTCACGTATAATGTCAAATTGGTATGTAAATTCCAGCCAAGCACGTTGCAAAGTGCCAGTGGTAATTGAATGTACAGCAGCAGAAATCCTTTATTTAAGTTCACATAAGTTTGTGGCTAATGGTTGCGCATACACTTTACCTTTTACAAACCCTTAAAGGAAGAAATTGCATGGGGCCATATTTGGTAACCAGCTTTATGACGTCGAGTTATCTGGTCCGCTGCGACCGATCCAATTAGATCAGTTTTCGTGAAATAGCTTTCCGAAGAACACACAAGGACCATGTGTTGTTCACAATATAAGACTTCCACAACTTTCTTTTGCATTCATATATTACTTATCATTCTGTGTTGCTAATCTTTGAAAACATGGAATTTTGAAATCGGATGAACCCTTTTGAATACCCCTGTAATTTGGTTGCATCCACTATTTTACTTTCTATTCATTTGACTATCAATTAGTGATTATTTAAATATTGACTTGTAATGGAGCGATCAAGTGAAGGAAAAGCTACCAGGGTGTTAAAACTCTTGATGTTATATATTTAAATAATAAGATTTATTTTATTCTTTTCTTATTCTCTTTTCATTTTTTTTAAAATATAGCTATAGTAAAATTTGATAATTCGCTATAATACTCACACTTTACCGTTATCTTACATTAAAACTGAACTTAACTTTGCATCTAATGTTTACAAACAGCGAAAGAACTCCTAACATGAGTTAAATTCGAAGATTTCCCGTATGTACGTTGCAGAAATGACGTCTGTATGTCTATACATTAATCTGAGTTTTCTTTTATAGACATTCTACGTACTCCTACACGTTTCCGTTTTTTCTCCTCTCTATTAATTTTTTTTCTGTTTAAGAAAGATTACACTTTCCACATCTGGAAGGCATTTCTACATTTGCAGTGATCTATTACATTTTTCGGTTTCATACCAAACGATATTTTTTTAACAAACCAGATAAGAATAAAAAAAAAAAAAATGGAATAAATAAATTTAAAAAAAAAAAAAAGATGTATCAAAACATCTTGGCGTAGAATTTTTTTTTCCCTTTCTTCAAAAGCATCATCTTTCTTTCCTCCTGCGTCAGTTTGTTTATTTTTTTGTCTTCACATTTTCAACGCCTTTTTTTTTTTCGTTTTTATTTTCATGCTTATACCAATCTTGCTCGTGAATTTTCACGCTTTGTTGCTCGCGGCCATCTTCCTACTGTCATTAAGGTTAAGCTCTTTTGCAAACGATAAACAGTTTCGTTTTCGAAATCTGTTTCGTTCCTCGCCGATGGTTTGAATAATAGTTTCATGTACAAGTATGTGTAGTTTACGATTTTATAACGCGATTTACACACCAATTTCTCTTCAGTGCCTGTTTCGTGACACATTACATATCATTTCTTCCTCAACTATAGCTCTCGGACAGATACGCTCGATGATAAAAAGATTTCGATTATTGCTATCTAAATGTTTTCAATGGAGCATCAAAAGGCATTTAATTGATTCAGTTATTTTTCAACTATGTATCACATTCTAATCGTTGTTTGCATTTTATATGTTTGTTTAATATAAAAGTATAAAAAGCAGGTCATAGCAGAATTAAAAGCAAATAAAAACCAAAGTTAAATTTTATTTAAGTATTTCTACGGCTAGCATGGATCAAATATAAACGAAACTTTTTTAAAAAAAAAAAAAATCTTTTCTGAAATACTTCTGTCCAAAAAATTACACCAATGTTATTTTACTATAAATCCTCCTTTTAGATCTACACAGGTTTTTCCAACATATTAAGAGTTTTTTTCTTTTAGTTTTTTTTTTTATTATTATTATTCTATTTAAGAAATTGTGACTGTTTATTTACGTCACACTGAGAAGCAACACGAAGACTATTGCCAACGGACCTCATAAATTGGAGCCTCGGTCATGTGACAAAAACGATAGTGAGCTTGCACTTCCTTCTGCAAACTTCCTCATCACACCAAAGGGGAAGGGTTTGAGATATCGATCAGATTTAACGTACTTCAACCCCACTTGGCGGGTCTTTTGAGGCATCAGGACTCGAATAAATGACTCAATGAAAACAACACTGGTTGCGAGTCCGCGACCATGACCACTAAGCTACCATGCGCTGAAAGAGGTCGGACATGTGCTGAACCAACTGTACGAGTAAACTCTACTTCTCCCTTCATTCGATGAAAATCTTTCCCCTTCTAATGCTCTTCTGAGTGTCCAAACAAAGGATAGTCAGAAACTGTTAAGTCCGGACTACAGAGTGGATGTTCGAGAGTTGATCAGTGAAATTTCCTCAATTTTCTTGTTTTATACTAATTGTGTGGGGTACTTCATTGTTCTGGTTAACACTGAGTATCGCAAGGGTGACTCTTTGGAACCAACACATTGTTTTAATCTTCTCCAAAAGTTCACTTAAGTGTACTATATTATTTGGTCGTGAAGAAAATAAACGTACACAATACCCTGTAAATCCCAAAAAAACAAAGGTTAGAACTTTTCCAACAAATTTCCGAATTTTTGCTTTTCGAGACGCTGATAAGTTGAATATTAAACGTATATAGGTACGTGGATGCCTTTAGAGTATATTAAACTAAACAACAGTCTCAAGAAATTATGAAAACTTTTATAAGGAAAAGAAAATTTTGAAGTTAAATTTATCTTTTAAGTTTAAGAAGGAAAAAGGACGGGGAAGAAGAAAAAAAAAGACTCTCTTTCAAATCTATTATGTAATCTGCAAGTTACCACAACAGAACATCTGCCTCAAACTGCTTTTCTACTTCCAGAATTATTTATCGGCAGAAAAATGCAGGAATTCCTGAAAACAGCTAAGAGGGATAAAGGTGTTCGAAGAAAAAAAGTGATTGCCACAAGGCAAAGAAGAATTCTTACGTGAATGGAATCCACTTTTCATTGTTTTCTGGCGATTAAATATAATTTTGAATCTAAAAGGTGAAAGTTTATCTTTTTTTTTTTCGCTCTAATAAATATGTCTTGACGTCGTGAAAAGCCTGAGAATGAAAAAAAAAAAGACTTTCTGAGTAAGATTATTTTACTGAAATAAATTTTTTTATAACAAGGATTAATAGTTTTGTTTTTAATTCATGGAAATAGTTGATATTTTATAAAATTTTTCGATCGAAAATTGCAAATAGCTAAAATGTTAAATTATATATTTTTCAAAATCAGAGAATTCCACTAAATATATGTGCTATAATTGAACGGCAACTATACTTACATAAAAAAAAGTGAACGTTTAAGCAAAACAATCATATTGTAACATTTATAGTGTAAGACTTATTTCTCTTTAAATCAGGATCTAAGATGATTCTAGAAAAATTTGTTTCGAATTAAATAAAATTATTAAAAAAAGGCTTGTAAATTTATTTTCGTTTACTTAATAATCAAAAGCTTAAACGAAATAAAGTATTATGGAAAGATATTTTTAATTAATTGTCAGATAATTTAAAATTACAATAACATTTTATTTTTGCATGTAATTTGCTGGAACGAGGTACATGAACCCCATTATTTATATTTAATAATAAATTGATAAGTTATTCAAATTATTATTGCCTAAAATTTAGAAATAATTAACTCTGTTTCAGCTTTGTATTCACTAATTTAACAGCAAGATATTTAAGTAATTTTTAATTGGAATTATTTTTATATCTTTCAAAAAATATAATAAACTTAAAGTAATAGTTAAGAAATGTGTTATGTATACATAATTTATATTCATATAAAAATAATTTAGAAACACGGTTATGAAATACGAAAAAGCTTTATATTATGCACTTTACTTAAGGTTTTTTAAAAGTATTCACTTTTTTTAACCATTAATATGTTTTCCAAACTTTACTTTTAATTAAAATCATCATGAATTCATTTTTATTTTTATTTTTTACGCTTAGATAAGTAATTGAATATGTATTTACAAAATACTACATAACAATAAATTATTATTGATAGTTAAATTTATTTGTATAAGTTTTCAAAAACTCAATTCGTATTATTTTTGTGAAATACTCTTCCAATAAGCGAAGAAAAAAAATCTAAATTTGTGAATCAACTTGAGAAAGAAAAAGGTAATTTCTAGCAAAAAAAAACCAGAAGATAAATTTGAAAACGCCTATCAAGATATTATAAAAAAAAAATTGAACGAGGAAAAGAAATTTCAAAATAAGAACAGTCATTCTAAAAAACAGTTTTATCAGTTCGATTTGTTTTCCTCCGAGGCGGAAGATGATTTGCATTTCAAGAACAATGAAATTCCCGCCCATTTTTTTAAAAAAAAGAAACTTTCGTCCACTTCCTGATCAGAACAAACAAGAGCTCGGGCAGAAGATTATCACTTTTTTTTTCCCGCCACGCTTTGGAAAGAGTTCGCATAGGTCATCAGTGGGATAATCGAAGGTTTGTCCACTTCAAAAACTACAAGCCCAGCCCTAACTTTAAAGAAGTGGGACACGGTTCTAGAAGACAGCTCAAAATGTTTACAAGAAAATGTTTGACAATTTGAATAAATAAATAAAAGTTTACAGAAATAATGCATTAATTCAAATAGCACAGATTTTTAAATCGATTATTTTCGAAGCTATGCATTTTGGACGGACTCCATTGTTACGAAAATGAATTGCATCAAACTAATCCATTGATAGAAGCTGTCAAAAGGTTTACAATTCAAGCTATTTATGGAAATACAGTGAAAAACTAAGGTACTTATTTTTTTATTTTATTTCCCCCTCTCTCTGATATTATTAGAACAGAAATGTTGATGATTTTTTACAAAACTTTCTTTGCAAAAATATTGGTAAAAAAAAAAATTCATTATCATTCTATAATCCAAGAAAAAGTCTGAATATAATTTTATTCAAAAGCAGAGAATTTTAAATGAACCTTTTGATAACTTTCGAGCTAAAATTCTTAAATAAAAGAATACAAATTTTTTAAATTTATTTAGACTTAATTTATTTCAACCGAAAATTGAGAAATGATCTCTAAAAATAACAACACAAAAAGCATTGTTTTCAGTACAATCACATTAAACTTTACAACAAAACAAATTTAAACTATTGAGAAAAAAAGACTGAAATTGGAAAAAAAATAATTATTTGTTACTTCACTGAAAAGTTTAACATTTTTCAATTTCAAATTTTTTTTCCAAAAGTGCTTCTAAAACGAACTATAATTTGCTGAAAACATTTTTGTAAAAGAAAGAACTATCAATTCCTGAAAATTCATTTCATTTATTCAAGTTTTGATGTACAATTCAAAAGAAACTTATTTTTATAATTATGAATATTTTATGAAAATAATTGGAATGTAACTCAAATATACAAACTTTAAAAAATGAAATTAAGGTAGATTACTTTCAATTGTATCATTAAAATAGCTCTAAAAAGACTTAATTTTTAAGAATGTCATTTTTAACTAAGTTATATATATATATATATATATATATATAAAATTGTGCATTTGTTTTGTTATGTTTTACTACTTCTCTTGTTAATTATTTTACTTTAACTTGCTAATTTCAAGCACTCATTTAAAAAATTGAGATAATTCAAAAAAATATTTGATTACTGTAACAAAAAAAAAGAACAGGGAATTTTAGACATTGAAAAAAAATTTATAGATATAGATTGAAAAATATAAAAATATTTGTATTTTACAATTCAATTAATTGTTACTGCCACATTAAAACCAAAATAACTTTAAATTATGAATGTAGAGTGGAAAGTAAAAAAAGCCAAACCAAGTAAAAGATGTCAACCTCCTGTGATGCACTTTAAATATGTCGGGTTCAAAATCCTCCCATCGCTTGTGTGGAGTGGAAGTTAGAAGAGGGAGCAGCCAGTTCAGGTACTGTCCTTGTCACTTGACCGAGGTTCAAAATTATGAGGTTCATCGCCAAAAGCCCTCGTGTTTGCTTTTAGTGTGACGTTAATAAGACGAACCAATCATGTCAATCTCCTCATGTGATGTTGACTCATAATAACCAAGTCTTTCCTTAACAGTGTATTTTGAAATACCTCTATTCTATATAACAATTTTCATAAAAATCGAATCAAACTCCAGACTTTTTTATATGAAAAAAATATTTTAGGTTAAACCGTTCAACTAGCATTGATTGGTCAGTGCATAATAATAAGTAAACATCGATTCAATGCTATTGTAGGAGTAAATAACATTGGAATAAATAGAGTTTTTTGTCTTGAAATCGGACACAGTTCATGAACCTCATTAGAAAAACACGAGCCTCAGTGTGGCCTCTCATTGCTATTCCTGCCCACTCTACAACAAACGCCTCCTCCGTTCAGATTTCTTTCAAGGATATTTTATCGCTTGCTACCTTATATTTGACTTTCTTCTCATCGAAATTCTACGAGAACCATTCTGAGGAATAAATACAAATTCATCTGAAGAAAGATCTTGACAAAACTGATAACACTTGCAGTTTCGATATTTATATAATCAGTTCAAGTGTTTTTATGTAATATAACGATAAAAATTAACACAACGGCAAGTTTTGTAAACAATCCACCCCCATGATGCCTACGAAAAACAATTTGTCAAGATATGGGTCCTTATTGCTGACGCACGGATATGACGTCACAGATCTAAGACTTGAAGGAATTTGACGTAGAAAGCTGTTGTTGGCCTTTAGATTATTCCTACGATGTCTACGTATCTTTTTTTTTTTTTTACAGAATACTAAAATGTATTTTTCGAAAATTTGATGCTTAGTTCATTATATTATTAGGTGCGATCAAAAAGTCTGTTACACGCGAACAATTAGGCCACAAAACACTTTATTCCGAAGTACTTTACACAGATTCAATACGACACAGATTCAATATATTATTTATTAATCTCCCAGTCGCTGCTGACATTTATTGGAAGGTTGCACTAATCGTTCAATTGCCTGGCAATAGAAAATCGGTCCTTGGTCCTGGAGCAGAGTAGAATATATTCTGAACCTGGTCATCATTGGAAAACTGCCATAGAAAAACTTCGTTGGAAACTCCGAAATGTGTGCGATGCTGCGGTTGCTGAAAATAATGTCTTCCATGCACTGCACCATGTCTGAAGTCTCACCATTGTTGGCCTTCCTTGCCTTTCCATATCAGTTAAGTCTGTGCGACTGTATGCAAACTGCTGGCATCATTTCACAAAGGCTTGACGTGACAATGTTTGTGGCTCATACACAGCCGATATTTCACGATGAATCTCCGTACTCATGAAACGTTTTGCCCACAAAAACATGCTGCTCCGCGCACTTCAACGTTGGGATAAATTTCCGGCAGACGCGCCATTTTTTTCCGTACTGCGCAGCAACATTGCCCCTAATCGAATGAAATTCCTATCATTGGGAGTCGTAGAGCCCACTTATGGTCAACACACACTTCGCTCGTTTCGTAAAGCTGTCATCTATAAGAGAACACACACACACAAGTGTAACTTACTTTTTGAACACCCATTGTATTTAAATTAACTTTGATTGGTCATGTCCAAAAAATGAGATCTTTTTTAATCCTTTTTTAGATGACAACATTGATTAAATATGATATTATAAAGCAGAAGTTTGGCATGTTATACAGGGTTCTCAAGCGCATTTCCTTTTAACTTTCCTCTGGGATTACCTTATAACGATGTTTAATATGAGAACTTCGCCTTTTGAAGGAGCCATAATACACGTAAATGAGATTTAGTGCATAAGGAGAACTGTAATGAGGAGATAGGCAAAGAGAGAGAGGTGGAACGCTGTATTGATTCGATCAACTATGAGGCCATACACTAATCGTGTGTACCTGGCTCGGACTCCGTCACTAGAAGTTTACCTGAAACGGATCCAGTGATTTGAAGTTGACTGTGTTTAGAGTTACCAAGATAAGTAGAATTCCTCATTATAATATTTGGTTAAGGACGAGATTAGTTAACCACTCCACATTTTTAATTTATTTTAATATTGCTTATTCTAAGTCAGAATAAAGTAATTAAACATTCTTGGTTTATTGTTTCTACGTCTCTATGTCTTGTAATCACAACGAAAACAATTCATTACAGTATATTTAAAGAAATTAGTTTACATTTCAATAATATATTTTTGTGTTATGCGCAATATTTTTCCGAATTTTCTGTACCGTACTCTCCGGGAACCTAAAAGAAGCCCAAGCTGGCAAAGTAAGGTTTTCCAAGATATAATATCATGCTGTACTATAACTTGAAAATTTGTTTAACTCATTTCTCTCTGACCTTACTAAACAATTTCAGGTTGTAATAGTGCTAATAAAACAGGAAATTAACAAATATTATGATAAATCAAAAAGTGAACGTGGTAATTTTTAAAACTAACTTTTTAGTTGCGGCAGACAGTTGAAAAAACTGCTTAGTAAAATTTTACTCATTTATGCACACATATATTCAATATATATTGTATACATACATACATATATATATATATATATATACTCTTTTCAAGATAAAATAATATTCATAAAATGGATTAAAGAACATAAGAATAATGATAAAAAAAGAATCTGTTTTTGAAACGTAACGTCCATTCAAAAACTAAAATTTTAGTAGATCATAGGAGATAGCTCCCAAACCTTTCCTTGCAGCTTTAAATCATCTTATACAACTTTCAAACAATTAAACTAGTTAAGGTTGTCTACCTGTAATGATAAAGAATAGGAACCAAAATTGGACATTTGATTTTCCAATAAAAAAACGCGTGTGAACATGAATTTTATAATGAAACTTCACTACCCTTTAGCGTATTTTGTTATACTACTCACTTCTTTCTCTGAATCTACTCCATTTTCTGGTATAAAATGTTTTCCATATTGCGTCTCCAAGAGTATAACGCAAAATGGCTCATAAACTTTACGTATTCAGGGGGAAAACTGAGTATTTTTGGAATGCTTCTAAATTTTAAGAAGGCTGCATCATAAACGGATGTACGTGTTACAACGTCACAAACATACATGAAAATTTGAATATTTTTCTACCTGAAATGCGTTTTAGGTATCCATTAAGCTCTCTGATATTAGACATCTTAAATAATTTTCCTGAGATTTCTCTTTTATGATACTTTAAAGTTATCCATGACAGAGATTTCCCGAAATTATTCCTACTTGTGATCTGAACACTAATCCTATATCTCTACACATTTCTCCCTTTTAAATAAGTAAATGACTTGTAAAAACTAAATTAATCGCTTAAACATAATTATGACATACCTTACTCTAATTAATTTTTTTGTCAATATTGCTTAAATTTTTAGCAAAAATTGCCTTTTCTTGTAATGAGTTTGTAAATATTGCGCAAAATGAGTTCTAATGCATTGCGAAAATAGTAAATATAAAAATAAATGGATTCAAATAAGTAAAACAATGTTAAAAAATCTTAAGAGGGTAATCATAGATTCGATGACTTATATTTCTTTCAAATGATCGTTTAAAAGGACAACAAAAATAACCAATTCAAAAAATTCACATGTCATGAAATTCCAATTCCACTCCTTCCGTTATACAACTAGAAAACTTATTATATTTTAAAAGCTGCGTGTAACGAGGAGATTAAAAGTAAAATTTATTTCTGAAAACTATTCCAGTAAAATCTAGAAAATATCTCCTCTTAGAGAGACAATATCCGTGAGAACTTGTAATCATCATTAATAAAATATTGAATTGAATATAATTTAATCACAAAAAATTGCGGATAAAGAGCACATTTTTAAGAGAAAGAAGGGGGAAATCAAGTTGAATGATAAGTGCGATGAGGCTTATTTTAGAAGGGAAAAGTATTGCTAGTGTTATATCGTACGATGGTATTTCAAAAAGTAGCTGTATTTGAAGACAGATGGCATTTCTAAGACAAGTTGGTATTACTATAGAGTGCTTCTATCTTTTAAAAAGAGTAAAATTAAATATAGCGCTATTAAGTTAGTAGGTTAGTTTTGATTTGGTTTAACAAAAGTTGTTTTGGTTAGCAAATAATTTAATTTTGCCAGGATGAGTTGCTGCCGTCACTTTGCGTTAATGAGACCTGGATCATCGTTATACATTGTAAACCAAGCAACAAACAAAACAACGGGTTGCTTCCGGTGAACCCGCTCCATAGAAGGCGAAGGCGGTCGCATTGGCCGGAAATGTTATAACGACGATTTTTTTGAGATGCGAAGGGCATCATACTCACGGACTTCTCAGAAAAAAAGAAAAAAACAACCAATGAGCAATTTTATAGTAGTAAAGGTCTTTCGTGCACATTTCCCCTCAACCAACCTCTGGGACTGCTTTACTACGATGTTTGATATGAGAACCACACATTGTGAAGGAACCGAGGAACATGTGAATGAGATTTACACAGTATAGTGAACACAGAATTAAGGAAATAGAAGAAAGTGCAATTTACCTGTCTAGAATCCCATGATTTGATGCCTACTTGAATCGGATTCACTTATTAAAAGTCTACTGTAGGAGTCTGCAACTTAACTAGTTACCTGTATTATAACATTTAGTTGACCAGAGTAAAATAACCGTTCCACATTTATTTAAGTTATTTCGCTAGCGATTATTCAAAACTTGAATATAAACTGATTAAACATATTAGGCTCATATTTATTCCTAATCCTCCCTTTTCCATTTGTAACAAAGACTTTTTTTTTTAATTTTCCTCGTACGTGGAGAATTTATGAAGCGATTCATAAAATAAATCTATCTGAAATAAACATGATAAAATTACATTTTGTTATTCTTAGTTTACTCGTTGAGCATTAGTGTATCACGAGTATGTGTTATCCAAATGCATGCGTTAAATTTTAAAAGTAAACGAATAAGATTGATTTACTGTAAAGTAAAGTTTCCTTACCAGTGGTACGCGTACCCCAACGGGTACGTGAGTGGCCATTAAGAGGTACACGAAAAGAAAACGGTTATGACGAACATATAGCTCAAAAAGGAACAAAATTTTATAATATTGGGGTAATGTTGTTTATTAAGATTATCAATTGCAACATTCCCGAAAAGGAGAAATTGCTGAAGCTTGCATCAGATACTACTCTGAAAAAACTCCTCACAGGCGGAAGTATTGGTTGGTTTTATGTGGGATGAAGAGCAACAAAGGCTATTATCCCCTTTCATGGATTCCTTTAATTCAATAAATATCAAAATATTTCATCTTCTGCAAGAATACTCTGAAAATTTATTTATTAGCTCCTGGTTCCCTCCAAAAATTCTTTGAAAGTAATGCGAGTCAATCTTGAGTATAATCCAGAGAAGATTTCTTTCAGATGCTTATTTGTTGGAAATTAAAAGAGTATGTTCCAAATCGTTGACACAGTTACAGGTACTACATTGTGTATTGTCATTTAAATTGATTTTGTGCAAAAGCCCTGGGGTCATGATCATTTTGCTGATGATTCGAGTGCTTAGTATCTCCTCTATTCTGTTTTTTGTCCATTTGGATAATATGTCTATGGTGGAAATATATCCTAAAATTTTGAAATATTTCCTTGAATATTTCCTTGTTTTCACTAGTTCTTCTCAATCTATCGTGGAAAATTTCGTTATTAATGTCTTGTGGGGCAATCCGTCAATGTATACATTGGATTCTGTTACCGATTTTGCGAGATAATACAACTGTTCATTCCAGAAATTTTTCAAGTATGCCGGAATCCAAAGCAAGTTAGGAATATTTAGGCTGGACACAGTGACGAATGCGGTATGCTTTCTTAAAAACATCATATTGTATTTGTAGTCATTTGATAGCACGGATTCTTGTCGAACGAGCGTTTTCTTCACATAATTACATAAAAATTAAATATATAGAAGGAGATTAAAAGCCGTATTTGAGATTATATTTATCTTTTCTTGAGCTTAATTTTTCAAAATTTTATCAACAGTCCCATATACCCTAATAATTATTCTTTCCAAGCTTTGTATTAATTTGATTACTTACTCCAAAAAAACTCAATTAAAATAGATAATTTGTTTCAAAATATCCATTCTGGAGTTTTAGGAATTTGTAACGAGTGAAAGAAATAGTGGGGGCAAGGGGGCCTGGAAGGGATTCTCAGTCTGGGATACGCGGGAAAGGAACCGAGCCAGCTGGGAATAAGCGTACTGAAAAGGTTGGGAACCGCTACTGTAAACAATTTGTTCTAATTCTTCCTTTTAAAAAGAAAAACTTATCTGGCAAAGGTACGGTGATCACGTATTCTGAAATCCATTCCGGAACATAGAATCTAACTCCTAAAAATGGTAGGGGGAAAGGAAAGAAAACTGTTAAGCGTCATTTGAAATAATTAGGAGCACAATCGTGTCGCATAAAAATCAAACCGGTCTTTCTTCCCGAAACAGTCAGATCTTATTAACGCAGTTAAGTCGCAAAATATGAATTTTTAACGATATTTTCCTAGTCATGTGTCTTCCTCCGATCTTTTTTCATCGAATTTCGAAATTCCACACAAATCTTAATCCTCTCCATGCTTATTCCATGATTTCCACGTGTATATAAATATGAATATTTCCAGTAACATTTCGTATTATGGTTTAAATCCCTGTTTAAAAAAACAATGGAACAAAAAAATTTCTTACAACGCTTAAACTCCTATATTATATATATATATATATATATATATATATATATATATATATATATATATATATATATATATATATATATATACAGAGAGAGATTTCAAGTATGTATTAAAAAGCAGACAATTTTTGAAGCGATATTGTTAAAAAATTGACAGTCAGAGAAAGAAATATCAATAGTATAAAAAGACATGATTTTTTTTTTTTTTTTTTTTTTTTTTTTTTGTGTATCAACATTTATGTTAATAATTGAAAATATTCATTCCATTGCTATTTTTGAAATTTATCTTCTCGCTTGACCGAGGTTCAAAATAAAATCTGTGGAATAAGAATAAAATATGTGGAAGTGTACTAAGTGTTCTCTCTTCATTTTATTGCTACAAAATGTTTTCGTCGCTGCCAATGCCGAAAAATGCCACTGTTCATTAAGTCCAAGCAATGGTGGTCGTATTCTAGGAACTGATCAAGCCGAACTTTGATAAGCAGCTCCTGATAATCAGTTCTCAACAATTATTTTTATTATTAAAGTGTAACATAATAAAATTTACAAAAATAATACAAAACTCATATCCTGGTGAAATAGCTACATGGAAGCTATTCACCAAAAACCGTGTATCAGCTTCCCATTCTCCCTCCGTTCCCTAGCTTGTCGTGCATTCTCTAAAAATCGGGACTTTTTTAAAACCCCACGGGACGCGGGATAAATTGATAAAAATCGGGACGTCTGGTCACCTTAATATATATGTGAGTGTATTAATTTCCATATTTTAATTTTTCCATCTTGGATATCAACTTTTAAACTGACGGCTTTAACAGCATTCTTTTTAAAACAGAGCTAAGGAACCTTCTTAAAGAATCGTTTTAGCAAAGAAATATAAAATATGTTTACACGTCTACTATATTCTGAACTAAAATATGTTAGCAACATACATTTATACAACTGGATCATCTTCAAAATAGTTCCGTTTGTCGCAAAGCCCCACCTCTCGCGATTGTTTATTCTTGAAAATTGCGACCGCAGTAGCCTAGTTGTCACAGTCGCGAGCTCGCGCCCGCATTGCTTCGTCAATTTTTGATGCTATTAGTTTTTAGTTCAGTTTTTATAAACGTCGCACTAGAAGCAAAACAGGGACTATTGGCGACGGACCTCGTAATTTTGAACCTCGGTCAAGTGACGAGGACGACACCTGAGCTGGCACTCCCCTCTCCTAACTTCCACACTATACCAACGGTAGGACTTTGGGCCCCGACAGATTTAATATGCATCAGCCCCGGCTACATGGCGGGTCTTTAGCAGCCAAGGATGGAACCTGCGACTGAATGAAAGCCGCCGGCCACAAATCCGAAACCATGACCACTAGGCTACCACGGCCACTTTAATGCTGTTAAAGACCCGAATGTAGTGGGATTGTTGCAATTTATTTATTTATTTCGAGGCTCAAATCCTCTTGATGGTGAGGCCTGGAAGTTTGGGCACCAGCTGAAGTGTCGTCCACGTCATTTAACAGAGGTTCAGAATTACGAAGTCCGTAGCTAATAGCCTACGTGTTTCTCCTATGTGTGACATTGATAAACAATCAATCATTCTTGAAAGTCGACCTCAAGATTAATCATTCAGTTTTTTTCAATTTGATGAAATCAACTTCAGCCAGTTATCCTTAAAACGTTGTTTTACTTCTTGAGATTCTGTTAGCTTTATTTTTGATCCGCTGTTTAAAAAAAAATCTCTCAACTTCTCAAAGCTATCTACATGTTAACGCTAGAAACCAACACATACCGAAATATTAGACACATTTATGCATATTTAAACAACATACATTTACATAAAATAGCATACTATTTAGATAAGTACTATTAATAAAATACTTGAACCTAAAAATTAAACACTGAAGTCGCATTTTATGCTTCTTTTAGAATAATTATAACGCGAGTCCTCAAAATGATATGTTGATAAATTCTCAATAATGAAAAATAAGAAAGAGTAGATTTGTAAATAACATTTAAATTAATCCATTCGAAACATTCTTAATGACTGAAGATTTACCAAAAGAAGTTATAGTAGAGTCGTATTTCAAAATGAATAGATGTGAATAAAATTCGATAATAGTTCCACATCCTTTACACCGTGATACCTGTGTTATCATTCTAAACACTACAAAAATTAGATTCTAATTCGTTCTTTTAATCTTCTTTTAGATCGTGATTCACTGGAACTCATCGTATCGCTTCAAAGAATTTTATATCCTCTATTGCGTAACAGTCAACAAATTCTTTGAAAGATAAAATATAAATCAGTAAATCAGTTGAAAACAGAAAAATATAAAAAAAAGTATGCTTAATTAGATTTTTTTTCAATTAAAGCAAATGCTTCACTGAACTTTATTGTATTATAAACAGAGCCTGCGTTTAGATGCCGCCTTTTTAGTGAGGCTAAATTGTACATAAGGTCTGATCATGGCTTCCAAATTAAACGAACTCGCATACTCATTACACTCTCTCGCGCGCGCATACTTATACTTATATTTTTAAAAAAAATAGTCTTAGGTATAATTTATTTTTAGAGCCTTCTTTGGAGCTCTAAAGAATTTTTTGTGATATTGAAACTATTTTTAAAGATTTGAAATTAAATTTTTTCAGTCGAGGTCTTCAGAAATAACTGCAAATTCGATTTTTGATGATTATTTGCTTTTCGAATCTTATAATTTACTAAAATCTGAAGATACATGACTGATAAATGTGTAATTATTGCAATATAAAAATATCACTTACACGTAAATTTATTTTTATTTTTATCATATTTGGATAATTTCAGGTTATGTTTTTACAAATTATATAAGATAATTTGTAAGCCTTTTGCACTTATTTCGTACCTCAAACTATTTTGATAGCATCAATTTATTTCGGCATTGATTATAAAGAGTAAACTGAATCTCTACTAAATAAAAATAAATCAAAGTTAAGTGGGATATTTTTGTTAGATGCCAGCAATAAAAATTTCAATTTGAGGAGCAATAAAAATTTTATTTCTGTATCTTGTCTCAAGAATTATTTATTGATGACCGAAATGGCATTTTTAGTAATCAAATAAATTACAACAATAAAGACGCATACAACTAACTGATTCAGTTCAGTGAAACTAAAATTGCCTTACAGCTGAGTAAACAGTTATTAAAGTCTAATTTTATAATATTAAAAACAATTATTAGCTCAAGATGCCATTTGTGCTGATATATCATTTCAAAACCTTCTCACTACGTTTCACAAGGACTTAAAAAATGCATTTTAATTTTGACTTGTTATTATCCAACGTGTGATGATGTGTGAGCAAATGTTATTATTTCTGACCTCGTAACGTTTTGAGTCTGTTTCAAATAATTTAGAATGACACTTCTCTGTTAGCTAGTGTAACAGACATTTCAAACTTTCTCATCATGTCAGGATTTGGAAATTTAAATGAATTATGCTTACATCAGCTCTGTTATTCCAAACGGCGGTCTTCGGCAAAAATGAATCTCGAACTCGAAGTCTATCGGCCACTAGGTCACTGCTGTCCCTAGAGCAGGGACTAGGATGGAAATGACCAAAGGCAGCCAATGAGCCTCTAGACTACTACTGTGCTGAATGGACTACCCTAGAACAGGAACTAGGTACCCTAAAATTGACTGGCTCCAGAACAAGGATGCATGAACTTACAATGACCGAGGTTTGTTAAAATACTTTATGAACTGAATGAGCACCGTAAAGATTTTAAGTGACCAACTGAAAGCTGGCTAAAATGACATAAAAACAAACTAATAAAAACTAGAAATATCCAAATAATACGGAGACAACTTATTGGCCGACTTTTGTCTATCAACAAGTACTTATTTTGTTTATATTTGTTCAAATATATTTCAAATTAATATAATTAGAAGTAAATAAAGTGTTGTATTTGTTGACGTATCCATTTTAAAATGTTAGATTCGATTTCGGTTGCAGTTAAACCGTTATGAGGTTTTAAATGTTTTTTGATGAAGAAGCTTTTTCCTTCCATAAGTTAACATACATTATTGAATAAGTTTGTTTCCAAATGTATGGACTAAAAGCTTATATTGCTTCATTTTGAAATGATTTATAGTAGCTTTTATATCGTTACTCAACGGTTGAAATCTAGCACATAATCTTCAGTACATTTATTTCGTTGATTTACAAAATTTTTCATGTCGATGAGTTCAGGCTGTGTTATATATCCGCACATTTGAGTATAAGCCTGAACTCATCGAGGATACATATTGTATATGTATGTCAGCCTTCAGAAATGAAATTTGAATAGAAAACTTATACTCTCCTCTGATTGTCAAATGTTTAGGAAAATCAGATATCAATTTCTTATAGCAATTTGTAAAACAAGAATTGTAGGATAATGACAAAACAATTTCAGAGGAATGTTAAAAAAAGAATATATTTTCCCTCTGTATTATACGACTAAATAACAGCGATAGTCTAATATGGCAAAGTCATCTTTTAAAATGAATTAATTTGCTTAGTCATTTTTTAAGTCATCGCTTCATTTGTTTAGTCATTTTTAGTCATCATTCGAAAATAAATCTATGACATGCAAATAGCGACAGTACAAAAACGTTTGACATCATGAAGAAAACAAGATGATTTATACAAATAATTAATTGACCAATTGTTTTCAAGATTTTAGAAAGTATGACTAAATAATTTTATTATGTTTATTAAAGATCTAATAATGTTCTATTAATTTCAAATTGTTTTGAAGAAATCTTTATAATTCTTTGATAGAAGTTGGATGCGTATCATATTTTAAAGCAACATATAAGGATTCTTTGAAAGAATTATAGATCCACTTTTTTGTTTCATTAAAAGAAAAATGAAGCAATTCGGAGAAAACAGTAAAATATAACATATTTTTGAAAAACAGACAAAAATTAAGTTAATGTTGGTTTAATTATGAGTTTGGACCTCTTCAGTTAAGAATTTTCTACTCACATGTATCAATCTCAACTAAACTAATATTAATTATAAATACTAAGAGATTATTTACGCTAACGATTTCCTTTTAACAGCTGAATGGTACCGGATGGTGCTTATCTTGTATCATGTATAAAAATTGCGATGATATTATACGTCAAAATACCTATACGTATAAACAGAAAAATATTCTCAAACAAACAAGCCAAAATTGGATGAAACATGGAATATTGGATAATTAAGTGGTAATGTATATCTACTTATATATACAATAGGTAGTATAAAATAAACTGTGTTACATAATGGAATTTAAAGGTTTGCTTGACAAGGAAAATCTTACCTTATAAATTATAAAATACTTCGATACAGTCACTGTGACATCAATATTTTGGAGCAAACGATTTTAAATTTTCGTTTTAACGGCAGCACTTATATTTATCAATCTAGTACAAGTGTTCAATTCGATCAAATATAAAATAAGGCCGTTGAAAATAATTAGAGCATACATCGAAAGCGAATTTTTATTTTCATAAAATTACAATTATCTTTCTATTTATTATTCAATACTTTAAGTGACTTTAATTGCAGAAATTAGTTTATGTTCATTCTCAAAATTTTAATGTTTTTCCTAGAAATATGATTTTCTCTGAAAAATAGTAAAATAGTTTTCTTCCATCTATAAGTATTTTGTTTTCCTCTGAAACAATACAAAACATTTCCTTGAAGGAGATCATAAGTTTTACCTCAGTAATGATATGTTTTAATACGTATTCTAGATAATAACTGTCTGTTATGCATAGATACATCGAGCTCAAGATTCTCAAAGATATATTGAGTTCATTAAAATCACTGACATTCTTTGAAGCATCTGAAATTGCGCTTAAAAATGGATAGATTACTTAAATTACATAATATTATATACAATTAATTACGCCACCGAAGGTTTTGTTTCATACAACCTCAAATATCGTCTCTGAGGCATGTTCAAAATAAAGTGTGAATGCAGCAACTTGTTTAATCTAATTTGATTTTTCCAAATGATCCACAGGGTTTCAGTTTGAATAGTTGTCGCTTCATGAAATATTAACGTAAGAATGATTAAGAGGTAAATATTTATTTATTTCATTTTACGACAAATAACTATATTAAAATATATTCATTTTAATAATTTGTCGTTTATTTTAATTTTAATATCTTAAAGAATATTATTCCACTACTTGTATTTTATCACTTTACTATATTTTTGCCCTTGTATATACCTATCTTTTAAGTATTAAATTATTCATTTAAATTTAAATTAAGGTTTACATCTTTGTGACTAAATATTGCTCTTTCCAAAACTTTCGTAGAAAGTTTCATTATTATTATCTTAATTTCAGAATTTAAATTTTATCTATATTCAATATTACCTACATCAACTTAGTGTTCTAAGATTACTACTTTAATAGTGATATCTGATTTTTTAAAAAGAAATAAACTTAGATAAATTTGTTCATTTCTATATAATATAACTTATATTTCTTCAAAATCTCATTACATAAGAATATGCGCTCAAATATTTTTCCACATGGAGAGTGATACATTAAAACAAGTAAATATGTTGTATATTTCTATTTTATAATAACGAATTAATGAGCCATTATTTTTCCAATCAAAAATCAGTCTTCTTCAGTAATATTTTCAGAGATATTGATTTTCGACGAAACGTTCAATGATTTATAACAATAGAAATGCTATTTTAAAGTACGAGAAAATAATTACAATCTTAAGTAATATATTTGTTTTATAATTTCCCCTTTAGAAGACTCATTCTTTTATAATTTGTGTAAGAAATATTTTAAAATATGTAACTTACTTTTCGCACTCTGAAGATACTTTTATGGTTTCGCTTTCTGGACTTGCATTCCACAAAATTTTCTGTTATTAAACAAATAAACGTATGTTCAAACATTTTTCCTTTCCTCTAAAACAGGTCCTTGACCACAAAAGAAAATCCTAGAATTAATTAAATGCGATTAATTGGACAAAATTAACAATTGGTACCTTCACTGTCAATATTAGACGAGGTCGCATTTAAAAGGAATCAATCTTTCAATAAAACTGCCTATAAGATGATCTCTCATGCAAATCTACATCAGAATACGTGTCCTCAACAAGTGCAGTTTTCGTGGGAAGAAAGAAGAGTTCCTTACATTGTCAGGTTGCTGGAATTTAGAGTTTGTCGTTCGCCAAACGCACCAATGTCTACAAAAATTGATGACTTTTTACTATAAATCTTTATGAAACTTACGTCACATTTTTCCAATGGTACACATTAAAAGAATATTGTTATTTTCTCTCACGCTTTTTAAAAATAATAAAATATTACTAACTGCTTTGATTCATGTGAATGGATGGTAAATACTAGGAAACAAATCACTATTCGTTAACATATAATACTATGGATAGGTGGAAATAGATTTTAATAAAAACATGTTTCTTAAAATATTCTTGTAAATAAACGTATTGTTAAGTCTATCATGAAATTAAAACTACCATTTCAAGGATCACATTATACTAAAATAAAGGTTTAATTTTGGCTTTCAATTTATTATATTTGTTCATTTTCTTTGAGTGAAACGAGTTCCTAAGTATATTTCAGAAATTCTAAATAGCTTTCTGAATTTTACAAATTCTTACAAAAGAATAAGGAAATAAATAGTGAAAATTTATAAATATAGAGATAAATGTGTCTGTGTCAGGTATCATACAATATGTACTTTGAAAAGAACGCATCACGCACTTGCCATATTAAAACATTTTGTGTTCAATAATTTATGTAGTGAAAATGGAACTCACTGAAATACATTTATTATGCAATCATAGCTTTGAGAATTTGCTTCACTTTAAAGAGTAATATTTTTTTATTGTTCTCATTTAAGCTAACCTAAGAATCACTATAAATCTTTGAGATGCATTGGTCATTTCATTTTTTGATATTTTATGCGCAAATTATGATTAATGAAGCAAAGTGAAATTTCAATCATGGTATCACAGTTAAGCACTTCGCATCAGAAAAATCGAATGATGTCTGTATGTGTCGCAGATAAGGGTACATATCTGTCCATTTTTGAAATTTCATGGAGAGCCTGCAATGGATGGCTCAGTGTGTTTTACCATAGAACGCTAATTTAGAATACCATTTTCAAATAAACCTTAATCTTGACTCTTAAATTATAATATTCTTTTAGTCATATTATTTTCAAACTTTATAGATCATATTTATGATCTGAAAACCACTTGACTTACTCCCTGTCTTATAATCAATCTCATAATCAAATATCTTGGTTCCTTAGTTTATGCATTATTTTTATGATTTTCATTTTATTTATTAAACAATTTTCTATTTTATATTCAAATTTTCAATTTATATTTTTGTTTTTATTCTATTTAATAATATATTTTGATAACTAGGATAGTTAGGTATTCAATTTTAGAATACTACAGCTTAATGTAACATTCATAATATTTACTTCTATTTTTGTGCTTTCAAAACATGGTTTCTTAAAATTTGCCAAATTGCATATAATTTAGCTTTGATTTTTACTTTATTTTATCTTCTCATTCTGATAAATTTGTCTATCCTGAGATTATATCTTCCTCTCTCATATACTATAACTTCTCTTTTCGTCATTGACGTTTTTAAATTTAGGGCAAGTTAGATTAACTATGAAAAATCTGAACAATTTATTCATTGGAAATCCTTGTTAACTGAAATGTAAACACTTGCATTTTTCTCTGTAAGCAAAACATGATGTTTTTGGCCATGAAAGTCTGTTATTGGATTGAAAATTTACTCATATTCTGAAAATCAGTTAAAACAAAATAAATACGTTTTGTTTCAGTTAACAGTTCAATTCTGAAATCAATTCTGACATTTCTTTAGTTTACAATGGTGATAATTTTGGAAATTATATTAATTGCAACATTATTTCGCAATGACAAAATCTTACTGTGTGTACGTAATAATACGAAATTACAAAACAGCTTTTAATATTTAGATTAATTAAATTGTTTTCCCAAATTCTATTATTAATTTAATGAAAAATAAATCTAAGAAAATGATGTCTAAAAACTTGTTTGCCAGGAGCTACATTTATTGCATGTTCCTATTTTCCTGCCTATTTATGAATACCTTTTATTGCTAATAGTGTACTATTTTTCATTATTTGATTGAACTTATTAACACAAGAAAATGGAGGGTTATTGAATACCAAGGGTACACTCCATTTCTGTGAAATAAATTGTCAATCAAACAAATATTTTGTAATGAGGGACTAACTTCTAAATAATATTTTTGTGAATTCTGATAAGAACCGACCAAGTTTATTAAAAGTTCCATTCTTTTTCTTTAAAGGAGACCTAGTGTTACTTCGTACACTGTCTGAGATAAAATTTCATTTATAACAAAATTTCATTTTACAAAACACAGTGAAAAATAAGTGTCTTAAGCTTGGTCGGCATGCATACAGCCTTAATGTGTTGAAGAAGGACTTATCCGTCTTAAAGGCAATTTAATTTTGGAAGATTAAATTTAGTCCCAATCATGTCTGATAACAATATAAAACTAACGTTTAAAGAAGTTTTCAGAGTAAATCTAAAATCTTGGGATCACCTTTTAAAAGGGGAAAAGGTCTCTACATTGGAAGATGTTCATTTAAATGAAGCAACTCATCAGATTATTCAGAAAATGAAAAGGTATAAGAAATATAATAAGTTGAAAATGCTTGCAGTTGCTGTCGAAGGATCAACGTGCCAATTATTGAAAAGTGGAAAGGTCACACAACATTTGGTTAAGGATAGATGTTAAAGAGAAGAATTCCATCGATGGTATCATCCTTAAAAGTACTTAAAATTTACCAATTATCTTAAAGAAAATGGCGAATCCTCATCAACTTGTGGAAAATAAAGTTGGTTCGGAAACCTTTAAAAGCGTTTTTGCACAATCATGCATAAGAATTCAGAGAATCTTCGTCGTCTGTGATCTGAAGCTGTCAAAATTCAAACATTATAAAAGAGCAAGGATGTTCATCATATCATAAGTTTTCACTACCAACAACATTGGACTTAAGAGAGAAAAATGCCTGGCAGAACATTTATATCGAAAAAAGAAAAGACTGCACCCGGATTTAAGGTATCTAAAGTTCATGTAACACTATTTTTGTGTGGTGATCCATCGGCGGAATTTATGGTAAAACTTTTGCTAGTTTATAGATCTTTAAATCCCGTGCACTTAAAGGCATTCATAAAAGCGCTTTACCGGTACATTGGAAAGAAAATCTAAGAGATTGGGTAATTGGAAATTTATGTAAAGAATGGTTTTTAAATTGTTTTAGGCTAAAAGTGGAAAATTATTTAAAGCAGACAAATTTAATCTCCAAGGCTTTATCACTATGAGATAATGTTCCATGTGACTCACAGGATTTGAGTCATCTGATGTCAAAATAGTGCTTTTACCACCTCTAACACTACTTCATTGCTCTAATCATTGGATCAAGGTATTTATAATTTTAGAATTTATTACGTCATATTACGTCATATATACAAGAGGATTACGGTGGATTTTAGGCGCAGCTGAATCAAAATCAATTAATATAATGGATGGAGGGAAGCACTGTATCGACATCATATCTTTATCGTTGAAAGAACTAAAAACACCAATATTAAATGCATGCTGGAAGAAGATATGACCATCTTCGGTTGAAAAAGAAAACGTATTTGAATCGTCGGATAATGAAATTGGTGGCATATTAAAACTTGTTAAATCGATCGGAGGCAAAAGTTTTGTGAATATGGTTATTGAAGACGTTCAAGTGGTGTTACTTTAATTTGCATACATTTATTATCATTAAAAATAATGTAATTTTCTTTTAAATCTAATTTCAGAAACGGAACTATCAATTTTTAATTTTTTTTTTTATTTTAACTAGTATTAAGTCTTTAGTTTCTATTGAATTAAACAGATTTTCAAAATCATAGCTATATATTGACTAAATTGAACATATTTAACAATTTCACAACTCTTTTTAATGATAACTATCTTATCCTAGCTTTCAATAGACTTTTGTAAAATATTTTGTAAGATTTAAACAATTTTAATAAAATAAGTATTGAATATATATATATTAGTCGCTGTTCTAAATTTATTAAGTACTTTATATGTAATTTAGGAGTTAAAAAGATATAAGGAAATTTTACAATATTAAGAGTATAACTTATTTTATTACATAAAACTTTAATGTGCTAATGGACATTTCTGTATCACTATTTGTAACTTTAATTAAAGTATTATTATTGACAAGATGTTTATTAGTCATAGTAGCATAAAGTCTTTTTCGAATTACAGCATATTTACTAGGAACTTTATCAATATAACAAATAATGAACTCATCCTTAAGGTTTTTTATAGAACTTTTTAGATCTCAAAACTTAGTGTTTTCCTTTTGCCTTTAAATTCAAATATTTAATCTCTTCATTAATACTATATTTATATTTTTTAAATGCTCCGATAGGTAAATTATATTAAATACATCGAATAGTTAAAAATTATCAATTCCTTCAGTAATTTTTTTCTTAATATAAATATTATTGTAAAAAACTATAGTTCTGAATAACCCCTATACCTTTATTTTTATAAATCTCTCGAAGAATTTTAACTCTAATAATATTTAAATTACCTGCAATCACGTGCTGCGATCCTTCATTTATATATTCTTTATAATCATATTCATTTTTGCTCTTTAAATCTGTACAATAATTATGTTTGTAAATCAATAGTCTCATATTTTTAAATACATTTAGAAATTTTTTTAATATTAATATCATTAACAGGGATTATTTTTTTTGTGTTTATTAAGCATATTATAAGAATTATTTCATCAAAGGATCATAAAGCTAAAGTTACAATATTTAATTTTTGATTATCATAATTACTATCACCAATTTTATATTTATGAACTAAAAATTTAGAGATACCCTTAACAATATATGAGCACGCATTACCTATTTTATTTTCAATATTAACAAAACCCCTTAAAATTTAATTTTCTCTATTCTTCATACCAAAAGGAAAATATTTGATATTTTTAATACTGAAGACTTTTCAAATTGATCACTTAAAGATTTTTTTTCTCTTTAAAAGCATCCATGTCAATGCGTTTACTTTTGCTATTTCTTCCTATATTTTCTTGTTTTGTTATTAATTTTATTAGAAACATTGAGTATATTAAAACCATAAAAATATTCTTTATTGTCATTTGTTGAAAAAATTGAATCATTTTTCCATAAAATTAAGACCAAATGGGTGCAACTTATTGAAAACCCTAAGAAAATAGTTTTCATACCCAAAATTTCTTTTCGTGCTAGGCTCTTTCTTAATAATAGTGAATTCTACATTTTCAAATTTATGAAAACTATGTGTCTAATTTGAAAATTATTGCAGTTTTTTTTTTTTTATATATCCCTAAAGTTATTAGTACCACATCTGTGTTGATTAATGCGTATAGTAAAAGTATTACAAGTTTGACCAATACATTTATAATTACGTGTCATATTTATGTAAGTAAACTCATTTATAAGTTTTGTTCAAAATAAATGTGGAATTAATATTAAGTTGTTCGCTATTGATCATTTTTCCAAGTTTTACACATCTTATAATTGCAAATATTGTGCTCAATTTAACATTTTTAAAATTGTAATTGTAATCTATTCCTTGGGAACTATCATCTTATTATCCATATAATTCTTATAAAAATTAAAAATAAATACTATTACTAGCATTTTTACTTCCATATTCACTATTCAAGAAAACCCTTTCTTTATCATTGCTATATATTTGTTTTTAATATTGTCTCGCAATGATGAATACAAGGTATATACAAGTACAAAAGAACATCATAACTTTGAAGAGTTACTATAACAAAATCAAAAAAGTTATAACCCTTTTTGGACAAATTAAATTAAAAACAATACTTCAAAGTTCTTAAAATTACTAAATGTCCAATAAAATGTTCTGGATATCGTTCGTGTTCCACCCAGTGAAACACGAACGATATCCAGTCGATTTTAGAATTTATTCCACACTCTTTTAAACTTGCTCGATGTTACAATCTAAAAGGTAGCAGTTTTTCCTATTTTCGGTTCTTCAATGTTTGCCAGTAAAGACGAAAAAACACATCTTTAAAGAAGTCTCACAGAGAGAAAAAAATGTCCAATTGTTAATTAGGGCTTCTTAGGGACCACTAATTAAGGGCAAGGTCGTCATCAGCAAATAATCCACCGTAGTGGCCATTTTATATCCATTAGTAGATACGATGTCATGGAAAGTGTTGAGAAAGCCATTGTTTTTCAAACATACAAGTTACAGCTGGTGTACGCACTTACCAAAAATGATATACAGCAAATAATTAATTTTTGCAAGTTTGTTTTTAATGAGCTCGACAAAGACGAGTCCTTCATATCTAAGCTTGTCTTTAGCGATGAAACGATATTTGACAGGAATTGTAAAGTCAACTCTGTGTTCGCAAACAGCAGTGGTTGAAGAGGAATGAGATTTGCTGAAGATTAAGATCTTTTGTCGCTTATCACAAGATAAAATTTTCCGCTCATTCTTTTTTCACTAATCTATTGTTAATGGCATTACTTACTCGGATATGCTACAAATTGGGTCGTTTTCACAGTTAGTAAAAGAAGTTGGGGATTCTTCATTTTCCAGCGGAAGGGAGTATCACCCCCATTGGCCCTCATACGTTCGTGTACACTTATATAACAAATCACCACTACAGTGGATTGGTAGCAGAGCAAATGAAGGCTTTGCTCTTAATCAATGGCCCTGCAAGAAGCTCTGATTAAACTCAAAACGATTTAGAGGGGGGGAAGGGGGCTACTTAAAAGATAAAGTGTTTTTTTTGCACCACTACCGGAAAAAATTGACGAGCTGAAATGCGAATTGCAGCCATTCAAACTATAATACGGAACATACTTTAAAAATATGAGATGAGTTCTACCATTAACTGGATATTGTCGCGTAGAAGTTGGAACAGGTTGAATTAAAAACACAATAGATATCATAAAAACGCGATTTCCTAACAAATTGAAAGCTTCCTCAGACTTAGAATACATGGCGTTGTACAGGGTTATTCAAAGGACTTATCCGATTTCAAAATTCCCTATTTTAAAAAATAAATGACACTGAATGATAAGCAATACATGAATACAAAGGGAAAATGTGGATTGTGATTGTTTATTAATGTCGCACTGAGAAGCTATCAATCCTAGTAATTTTGAACCATGGTCAAGTGACGAAGACAACACTTGAGCCGGTACCTCCATTTCCAAACTTCTACACCAAGCCAACAGGAGGACTTGGAACCTCTCGTTGGTATCAGCTCCGTTGCACAGCAAATTCTTAGTAGCTTAGTCGAACTCACGACTCGACGAAAACAGCCAGCCGTTACTCCACAACCATGACCACTAGGCTACTGCAGCCACGAAAAAAAAATGTAGAAGCTTTTTTTGTGAGCAATCGATTGGAAGGGAAGATTCGCGTTTCCTTTGTAAAGCTATTTCCCGAAAGCTGCTTTAGAAGCTTTCACGGAGCTATCTCGGAGTTGGATTGGTAGCAGTGGACCAGATGACTTGATGTTACAAAGTTGGCTACCTTCGTCCCCACATGGTATTGCCTTGTGCAATTTCTTCCTTTGGGGGTTTGTAAAAGAAAAAGTGTATTCGCCATCATTTCCTGCAAAACTTATGTGAACTTAAACAAAGGATTTCTGCTGCTGTACAGTCTATTACCACTGACACTTTACAACATACTTTGCAGGAATTTACATATGGAACTGACTTTATACGTATAGCTAAAGGAAGTGATATCAAAAACTTCTAAAAATACTTTCATATTTTCCTTTTGTGTTCATGTATTACTGTGTCGCTAATTTTTGAAAATTTGGAATTTTAAAATCGGAGGAATCATTTTGAATAACCTTGTATATTACAGCAGAATATTTCAGAACACACCTCTCGTGAAACGTAAAGCATATTCAGGAAGGTTTTAGAAATTATAATGAAAAACAGAGCGCAGTTAAACGTAACTTTTACGTGAATTTTCAATATTTGTAGGGGCCGCGGTAGCCTAATGGTCAAGGTCGTGGACTAGCGACTGGCGGTTTTCGTTCAGTAGCAGGTTCAATCCTTGGCCGCCAAAGACCCGCCGTGTAGCCGGGGCTGATGCACTTTAAATCTGTTTGGGGCCCAAAATCCTCCCGTTGGCGTGGTGTGGATGTAAGGAGAGGGGGTGCCAGCTCAGGTGTCGTCCTCTTCACTTGACCGTGGTTAAAAATTACGAGGTCCGTCGCCACTAGCCCTCGTGTTGCTTCTAGTGCGACGTTAATAAAAAACTAAACTAAACTAAAAATTCAATATTTGTAGCATTGTTTTGAGCCCCATTAGTTAACATCCTGCACTTTAATAATGAGTTTTTATTTATATAAAGTCAACTCACACATATGTTATCCCAAAATTTAAAAACGTTAAATATTAAAATTTTATTCAAGAATATTTTTTGTCATATTAAATCTGTAAACTAGAGGTGAAGGCACTATATCCATTTTTGAAATTTTACAAGTTGAGCAGTTTAAAAATTTTGTGTGTGTTTCTTTATTTACAACTTGCCTGTTAATGAATATTTTTCAATAAACCTCTGTACATTTTATTCTTTGAACAACTGACTTTTGAATTACAATTCCTTTTTCAAACCATATTATTTTTTTAAAAACTAAACTGATCAGTATTTTAAAAAGTAGACACAGCACTCTTCACCTCCGGTATACAGAAATAAAGGGAAGGATATATTCTGAAATTGTTTTCAACTTCAAAATAACAATTGCGCGCGACTACATCTTAATCCTCTTGAAATTTATATCGAACATTTTTTCGTGTTTATTTTCAATTGTTTCCACGAGAAAGCAATTCTACATTTTTCAATAGTCATTGTTCTTTCGGTGTGAATTTAAGTGCAAAAACATCTAACCAGAAAATAACCAGTTTTTTTTTAAAAAAAACCTGTTATTGGACATGGTAACGAATAGTTTAGATTTCGGCCGAAATAACGCACCAAACGATTCTGCCGTCAGAGAGAATAAAAAAGTTTAAAACAGGAAACTGTTGTCTGAGAAAACGGACCGAGTTCATAAAAATACCGCTATGACGGATTGAATGAGAATGAGGAGAGAAAGCAAACGATTTTTCATCCTCCCTCCCTTACCTTCTCACCCCCGAGTTGGCCTCGGTGAAAAGAAAGAGGTGTTTACCCGACCGACCGGATCAACCGCCTCTCTCTCGCACTCTTTCGATTTTGGTTTTGTTTTTTGATTTCGGCTTCTCGCTTCGAAAGGAGTATCATATTTGGCGCTTGAGCGCCATATTTGGCATTAGTTAAGATTCACAAATAAGAAACACAATCAGTAAGAAACCCTAGAATAAATAGAAATTCACCTAGAAATTCACAAATAAGAAACCCTAGTCGATCAGGGGTCGGAGTAACCTGGTAGTTTTGTCGATTTTCGTAAAGCTCGATTCATGGTTCAATTTCGAATTCTGATAAGACTGCCGAACAAAATAACGAAGTCTATGATCAGTAAAAAAAAGAATCATGCCTCAAAATTTTTAAAAATCAGCATTGTGCATTGATTGATTGTTTATAAAAATTACACTGAAAAGCAACACGGGGCTAACCTTCAGAGATGTACACGGGGCATTGTAATTCTGGAATTATATAACATACTTTTCATTCTGTTTCTGTAAATAAAAAAATATACATTATTTATATAAGTAGAATCAAAAGAACCAACGAAACTTTTTATTCAAATAAATATTTCGAAGTCTTAGGGAACATTTCAACCATAAATATAATTTCCAACTGGGGAATCATCTGCAAAATGATCATAACTCTTCCGGACTTTAACAAAAATTCAACTTAAAAGATAATGCAATGTATTATACCTGTAATCGTATCAACGATTTGGAACATATTCTTTTGACTTGTAGTAAATATTCGTCTCATAGAAATTATCTCTGAAATATCCTCAAGATAAACTAGCGGTCTAATATTACATTCAAGGAAATTTAAGATAAAGCAGTTACTAGTAAACAACTATTCAGAATATTCTTGCAAAAGATTAAATGTTTTAATATCTATTGAATTAAAAGCATCTATTAAAAAGGATAATATCTTTGTTTCTCTATACCCCTCAAAAACCATACAATCAATCAATGGTAATTTTGAACCACAGTCAAATGAAGAGGATGAAACCTGAGATGGCATCACCTTCTCCTAACTTCCACACCATCCAAACGTGAGGACTTGGAACCCCGCCAGTTTTAAAATGCTTCAGACCCCCTACATGACGGACCTTTTTCGACACCAGAGCTCAACCAGCCTTACGCTCGCAACCACAACCACTCGATTACCGCGGCCATGGCGTAATGTGGAAGTTGAAAGAATGATATACCAACTCGTTATTAAAAATTTCGTAGAACATTGTAAAAAAAAATTACCTTATGTTATACTAAAAATTGCAACTAGATTATATTTTACGAATTAACATAAGGTAAAAAATAAAACTAAGCATTTCACGATCAATTTTAATTTTTTTTTTTTATGAAAACATTATGTGATTATATTATTCAAAAATGTATTCATACCGTATGTACCTTTTCCCAATAGAAAAATTTAATACCATTTTTGCGTCATTCATTAAAAAATATAAATATATTGAATCAATGTTGTTCAAGTGAACTTTTTATAGTATTCGAAGCAAGTATATTCTTTCGAGAGAGTTTCAAAGGTGAGATCTCTTACAAGTTATTAAATTTTACCATTCAACAATATCTGTTGAAATATATTTTGATTAAATAATTATTAATACAGTTTTTTGAACCACAGACAGTGAAAATTCGTGAAAAATTTTATTTTGAAATCATTTTCTTCTATTTTTATGTGATTTTGAGACATTGTTTGATAAAAAGCACACATTTCAGTTTCATTCTTTCGGGAAAGGGAAGAAAAAAGGTTCTAGTTATCGTGAAACATAATGCTGAGTTGAGGAGCATTGTTACGAACAATTGAAATTCAGAATCAGTCTATCTATGCTAAAAGTGCTTTCTACTCTTAAAAAACCTACATAAAACAATTGTTTTAAAGAGCACTAATATTGATATTTACGTATCCTATTTACCATTCTCAATATGCAACAGCGTTCTCCATTTCTTCGACCCCATCAGAAAATGGAATGAGTGCTTTTCATGGAACAGTTTTTCTAAATCACAAATATAAAGTGAATGCAAATTCTTTTATAAATCTTATTTATCAAGAGTCTTCTTTTCCTACGCTTTTATAATTATTTAATCCTGAAATGTTTCAGAAATAGTATGTGCAGGGTTTATGAGGAGAATTAATATCATTTCCCCAATCTTGCAATGAAAATACTTGCTAATGAAGATATACCCTCTTTTCTTCAAATATTGTGGCCTCGGTAGCCTAGTGGTGATGGTCGCAGACTTGAGGCCGGCGTTTCGTCGAGTCGCGGGTTCGAGCCCTGATGCCACTCGAGACACGCCGTGTAGCGAGATTGATGCACGTTAAATGTACGCGAGATCTCATGTCCTCCCGTTTGCATTGTGTGGTAGTTTGGAGAGGCAGGTTCCAGTTCAGGTATCGTCCTCGTCACTTGAACGAGGCTCAAGATTACGATGTCAATCGCCAATAGCCTTCTCAGTGCGACGTTAATAAACAATCACAATTCTATTTTCCATATGTTAGAATGACCTCTTTTAACGCCTATTTATTTAGTGCTCTGTCGTCTAAGAACGCATCCTAAAAGAGCATAGCGAGATCTTACTGTACGTTCAGCTTCCCTTTACTTCACTCTGAGACTTTTAAATCAAGAGACAATGAAATCAAGATTCGAACTGGTTGTCCAGTCACCGATTGCAACTCTTAGTAAATTTCTTTTTTTTTTTTTTTAAACCGTATTATACGTAAAATAATTCATAGTCGCTATGTTTTTATTGGTAGATTTTTGAGGGAATTTGAGGAATCGTGTTTTCTTATGATCGTTTTGCGAGACTGAACTGGGAAATACGTGGTTCAGAGTAGGATATCAGTTACATTTCCTTCAAGTTTTCTAATCATATCAATAGCTCTTGATTAGCATTAAAGGGACATTAATTTAAATCAAGACAACCAATGATTAAAACTTGCCTTGAAGTTCTGAATGGTTTAGGACTCAAACGACCAAAAATTCGCATTAAAATTGAGGAAACATCCCGTTTGAAACTCAAAGAAAGTTGAATATAGAGCAAAAACCTCTAGAAAGACAAATTTTTCGAATGTTTATTGATTTCGAGTCTAGAAGCCATATGATGGCTATTAGAACAAACCTTGTAATTTTGAACCGCGGTAATGACGAGGACGATACCTGAACAGGTATTCGTTTTCCCCAGCTCTCATACCAAATCAACGTAATTAAAAAAAAAAAAAAAAGTTAAAACTTCTTTGCACAATCAAAATTACAATGACAACTTTTTACCAACATCTTTTTTTATACGAAAACTAATGCAATAAATTGCTGAACAGACAATCATACAACAAACTACAAGTCGTGGGTTTAAGTTTAGTTGTCAATTAAGACCCACCATGCAGCGATGTTGATACATATTTAATCTGTCGAGGTCCCAAGTCCTCCCATTGGATGGTATGGAAATTTGGAAGCTGAATTTCCAGCTCGGGTGTCGTCCGCTTTTAATGATTGAGACTCAGAATTAGGAAGTCCGTCGCCAATAACTTTTGTTTCACATCTAAGGGGAGAGCCACTGTAACCTGGTGTCTACCGTAGTTTTCATAGAGTCGTGGGTTCGTGCCCAGATGTCACTAAACACCAATAGTGTAACGGAGAGGATGCACTTTAAATCGGGTCGTGATCTCGAATTATTCCATTGATGTGGAGTAGAAGATTGGAAGGAGAGTTTCCAGCTCGGGAGTCGCCCTCGCCACTTGACCTACGCTTTAAATTACGAGGTCCATCGCCAATAGTGCCTTCACTTCCTTCTAAGCTATTGAGCAACGCGGTCGTTTTATTTGTTTGCTCCTTCCTTCAGTAAACTCTGTATTTTCTCGCCGGGGCCAGGCCGCGGTAGCCTAGTGGTCAAGGTCGTGGACTCGCGGCCGGCGGTTTTCGTTCAGTCGCGGGTTCGATCCTTGGCCGCCAAAGACCCCCCGTGTAGCCGGGGCTGATGCACTTTAAATCTGTTCGGGGCTCAAAGTCCTCCCGTTGGCGTGGTGTGGATGTTAGGAGAGGGGGTGCAGCTCAGGTGTCATCCTCGCCACTTGACCGTGGTTCAAAATTACGAGGTCCGTCGCCAATAGCCCTAGTGTTGCTTCTAGTGCGACGTTAATAAAAACTAAACTAAACTTCTCGCCGGGGCCTCTGCTAGAGTTTCTGGCTTGGCTTCTCAAGTCATTGCATGCTCGTGTTCGAGGTCCTGCTTGCCATTTACTATCGCTGACTTTTTTTCCCTGTGAGTGTTGAATATTACATCTCCTGGATTTACATCTGCTGCTTCTATTTGCTGTATTTCCCGCTTAAGTGTTAAAATTCTAATGAAATTAATTAAGGATAAGACTGTTACTGTTGGTGATGTCCTTGTATTTTTGAAATTGAAAAATGGAAAATATTTTTGAGAGTTTCTCTGAAATCACAGCTTACTTTTGGAACTTGTTCCAGCCCACCCGACTACTGACGAATACATGTTTGTATATAATAAGCTAATTAATTTTGGAATATTCTTGGAAAAACTGTGGAGATAAGAAAATTGAGACTAATAAATCAGAAATATTCAGCTATATCACTTCTTTTTTTCAAGGTATTCAACGAAACTTTACAAAAAAAAGTTTCAAAAAATGTTTACTTCACTTTCTAAGGAAAATAACTACAAAATTAATCTGAATGAATATTCCAATCGGAATATAGAACTTGAATGGAATAATGCTGATCTGAATGAATGCCTTATAGAAGCCCGAAGCTTTGATGTACTTACTTATAATATTAAAGAACAAATTCTTGATAATATTCAAAGCCTACTGGAAACTAACAGACAACTTTATACGAATACTCACATCCTCAAGGAAGCTTCTGAAATGGTAGTTAACTCCATAAAACCGCCATATTCACAGATCTTGGCACCTCCTACATCTATTTCACAAATATTTCCCATCAACAACCTAAACTTCAAAGAGTCGTAATTGTCCACCCTTCCACTGATAAAATTTTTATCTCAGTTTAAAACATAGTTACTTCAGAACTCATTAAAAAGAATTTATCACTCAAAATAACCCACATCAATAAAATTAGTCGCGGAGGATCGGACCTTGTGGATGAAAATGAGGTGCAGTTCCTGGAATCAGATCTCAGAAAAATCGATTCCCTGAATAAATACGATATAAGGAGGCCAAGGGCTAGATTCCCACAATTTATATTGTTTGGAGTGGATGCATCCTATTACGCCGAATCATTTAAAAGAGACTTTAATTCAGAAGAATGAACTGTTCAACAATGACAATTTAAAAATTAACTTTCCAGTTAAAACCAAACGAGGTACAAATTGCGTCCTAAATATTACCCCAATATGAAGAATTTGTCTCATCTATACCTTCACTTCGAACGACCTTCTCATCTATACCTTCGACCTTGTCTCATCCATACCTTCACTTTTCACAAAACTCTGGGTTTTTTTTATTTTTTATTTTTTGCATAAAATTACAATTTTTCCCCAACCAGAAGTAACGCGATTAGACAAAGGTAAGAAGTGTAATGAATTGATTTAGAGATAATCATATATAAGTGAAATAGAATTGAAAGGAAAGAGGAGGGGATATCGAGGATAACGACAGGCTGATAGATATTTGTGAATTGGATTGAAGCATCAAAATTAATCTTTTGGATTGAAGCGGCTTCTAGATGAAGCACTAAGATTTGAATCTGTTGTTAACGAGAAGTTTTTGAATCATAAGGAGTTATTTGGTAAGTTAAGATTTCATTAGTGAAATATAAATGAATATTGACTGAGTTAAGAGGTATTCGAGAGAGAGCGACCTTATGTATTCTTTGATAGTTTATATAAATTGTTTTATATTACTCTCACGTATCTTAGATTGGAGGTTTGAACTTATTGGCTATTTAATTGAACTGAAAGATGGCTATAGAATGAAATAATCAAATTAGCCCATCACAGCTAGATTAAAATAAAATTCTGTTTTTCGAGTTTGAATAAGTACTTTTTAATTGGGTAATCACGAAATTATTCGATTATATAGAGTTTTTATTCCGTAAAAAATATAACATTTACCTTAGATATTTTACAGTCGTATGTGGTTATTATATTATATAGAATTTCTTTTACATAATTATTCATTTCATCTGAATTACAAAAAAAAAAATCGAATTTGTTTAAACTGTGTGTTTTATAAAACCCTTTTCTTCGCAGCGTATGTAATAAATTTGTCTTTTTCCGAACGATGCAAAACACTCATCAAAAATTTCTTTCATAACTTGTTTCAGAGAAATAGAGCAAAGTTACCCTGGCACACATTTAACTACATAAGGCTCTAAAGTGGAGGAGTGGCATAAAATTAAATAAGGATCCTTGAAATAACTATGCTCCTTTCAAGTTGTGTGTGTAGTTGCTTGAAACTTAAATAAAATAAATTTTTCCTAATTCATTAATAAGTATTAAATGTATAAGGTAAGTGAAATTTCAAAATGATGTCAATTTTCTTAGAAAAAAGCATTTATATCATAAAAAAGAAATTATTAAAAATATAAGTATGTTTAAAGGCACTTATATATAGATTTTTATATTCCGATCTCATTTACAAGTACATTTAATATATCTACACCACTGTCCTTTTCCTTCTGAAAAGATGAAATAAAATACTAAAATCTTATTCAAAAATAATGATAACAGCTATGATTTATCGTTTAGGGCCTATCGTCGAACTACAACCGAGTTCCATTTCCATTAACAGATGTAGCCTCGGTAACCTAGTGATCATGGTCACGGACTCGAGGCCTACGCTGTATTCGTTGAGTCGTGGGCTGGCTCCACTAAAGACCCACAGTGTAGCGGTGATGATGCTCGTTAAATCTGATCGAGGTCCAGTTGGCGTGGTGTGGAAGTTTGGAGAGGGAGGTACTAGCTCAGCTGTCTTCCCCGTCACTTGTCCGAGGTTTATAATAACGAAGTCCATCGCCAATAGCTCTCAATTGCCAATTTCCTATAGAATAACAAGTTTCATAATTATTTCAAAATTTTGGTTGCATTTCTAAATTTTCAATTTTCCGTATTGTGTGCTTTTAATTGTATACCTTGTATACATGTTCATATTTTTGTCTAACACTTCATTTTTGTTCACGAGTTTGTGGACTCTTTCGTATCGTGCCATTTGGCCTATTATGTCTCTAATTTCAGCAAGAAAATTCCTACTGTGTTTTTTTTTCTTTTTAAATTCCTGTCGTATAAATTTTATACTCTGTAAATACATTATAAACTTTACTTACTTCCGATATCGAAGTTATATCATACTTTATGTTATTTAGTCAATAAATGCTGAGTGCGGGAGGTGATTGTCTCTCGGGGGGCCGGTTTGTAGCTCTACACCCTTTGGGTGAGCTCGTTTCCCTTGGGCAGCCAATGCCAACCAGGCTTCACATCTCTCCGTATGAATAGCTGTTCTCACGAGGGGAGACGTTGTAGGGGAAATTCAAGAGAAGTCCATAACTTTCACCCTATTCGAGATATCGATGATATTCCAGCATATTCTAGAGCAGAGGTCTTCAACCTGGGTTCCCTGGAACTTTGACAAAGGTTCCGCAAGAGATCACTCTTTGCTTTTGTGCCAAAATTTTAATTTTTAATTTAAATTTAAATTTTTATGAAAGATCGAATTTTTAAAAGAATTTTGCTTGTAAAAATAAATATAAAAAAATTAAAAATTAAATCTTAATAGAAAAAAATAGATGAAATAAAATCATAAATTTTGTAAAAGTCACGTGCTTCAATCGGGACGCATTAGGTCACATATTAGTCTCCATTATTTGGTTCAGGTAAAGAATCGCCCGCCTATTTGGCCACTTATTTCACTATTTTCAAGGTATTGAGTAAAATTAATGCCACTCTCTTAAAATTGAAATTTTGGGCAGCTTTCAGTTTGAAAAATAATATTAAATGCTTTCCTAATTTGCATAATATTTAAGTAGACGGTAACGCTAATCCCGATAAAAATATAAAGATCAGTTTGTTCCAAAATTTATCAGATCTGCAAAAAATATTTATTGAATATTCCTTTGTTCAGAAAGACAAATTATCTTGGATCCAAAATCATTCTGAAGACTGTGACACCTCGAACTCCCGATAAAAGAAAGAGAACAACAAATTGATATATAGACCGAAACTCAGTTGAAACAAAAATTTAGTCAAGTTGACATTAATGCATTTTTGGATT
>BMAW01035729.1:158122-169752 GCA_019974015.1 Nephila pilipes | reverse complement strand
TGCGACAAAAACAAAATACAGAAACAGATCGGATGTTGCAGAGGACACAAGGTTGCAGATTTCTACAATTATTCCAGACGTAAAAATACTTTGCAATAAAAAGCAATCACAACCAAGTCATTAAAAAAAATTCTATTTATTAATTAATTATAATTTAAAAGATTGCTACTTTTGTTTATTATTCACAGAATATATTTTAGAAAACCAAAAAACACAATTAGCTACATTTCATTCATTATCTTAAGATATTTGCATTGTGATAAAATAAAGATGCAATAATAATTTTGTAAATTTGAATAGGATAAAGCTTTGATATTTTATTTTTTTCAGCTCTTTGATCAAGAGGTCCATTTAAGAAAACGATAAGCTCAAAGGGTTCCCCAAAGTTTAAAAGGTTGAAGTCCTCTGTTCCAGAACATTTGTTATGTCACTAAGTGTCTCGCCGCCAATATGGTCTCCAAAGTTCAGGAGTCAATGCTTAAGCTTTCCCTAGCTGACCGACGAAATATCTGTAAATGTCTCTTTTCCATTATACGAGTAACATTGCAGGGAAGAGTCCTCGCTTGTTTGTAACAATTTTATGTTCATTGTGCACATCCTTAATAGTTTACGGGTGCGTGATAGAAACTCCTTTTCGGAAGGAGAGGGAAATTTCATGAGTGTCTATGAAGCGGGTGAAAAAAAAAATAGCGTAAATAAATTTAAAATAAATCAAACTACACAGCGTAACGACTGAGATACACAAACAAGTTATAACAGCCTTTTTTGGAGCTTGATTCAAATTCAAAAGGACCCGTGTGGTGACCGGAAATGACAGAATAGTCCCACTGTATCTCATGCATGTCGTAAAAGGCGACTAAAATGGGTACCCAGGGATATAGCCGGGCACCCTGCCCCTGGGGATTATATCAGGGGACCTCAGGAACTTGCCTTCTTCAAATGAGTACGGGCATCATGACCCCGAAGCACCCTAGTGTTCTTTTTCTTTCACATGGGGTTTACTGTCTTTGGTAAGCACGGGTGACGCGCCCCCGGATTACTCTAGCGATCCTTCTATATTTTCGCGCTCCTTCTTGTCAACTAATTTGTGTCTTTTCTTCAATTTCTTCTCGTCTAGGACACAGTAAATATTGTTTGGTGCGGCATAGCCATATCTGGCTCCTGCGCCAATAAACTTTACTTTCTCACTTGACCCTTCTTGTCGATCAATCTTTTTTCATTGTTTTACCATCTAGATCAGATTTACCTTGTTTGGTGCAGTATGGCCACATCTGGCTCTTGCGCCATTAAAACTTCACTATCATATCATATCAAATTCAAAAGACATTGTCATGTTCAAAATCCATTTGGCTCTACAATGGAGGGGTTTCCCTCGGACAATCAATTGGAAGTGATTCGCCCGCAAAATGATATGTTACAAATTCTGTTAAAAGAAATGAATCGAATCAAATTCTATAAATATCTTTATTGAGATAAATTTGGTCAATCATAATCATATACTTGGGGATTATTATTTGTATTTGGGATTACTTACCAATGTGAAAGGACATTTCCAAAAAGGGAATATGTAAAATGCCAATACAGATTAACAGTTCCAATTAATTATCCAGCGTGATAAAATATCTTATTAAAAACAATATCCTTCATTACATTGGTGCAAAATATAACTAGTTTTATAATAAATTTATGACGCTCTTCATTATTCAACTCTTCGGCCGTCTTAAAATCTAATTAAATAGTGAATGAATTCAAAACTCCAACTGAAGATACGTAAGAGGACTACACGGTTTATTAACTATCACAGAACATGCAAGATCGCTTCCTCCCTCTTAACTCAGTTAATCCTACTTTGTAATCACATAATAAAGTGTTGACTTATACATCACTCATTCCGATTCAAACGCTTCTCGTTTACAGCAGATTCGACTCCTATTATTCTGATCAGGAGACACTGCTACTACTTTCAACATAAACGATTGATTACAACAATTCACTCCAATTTATACATCTGTCAGCTTGTCGTTATCATTTGTCTCTTTTTTCATCTCTAATTCGCTTATATGCCACTATCTCTAATTCAATTCATTATATGTCTTATATTTATTAATTTACATAATCATATTTCATTTTGCTGGCAAATAGTTGTAATTGCAGGCAATTCAATTTACCACAAAGGCGTTGAAGTTAGAGAAGAGAAAATCACGAATAGCTAACATCACACATCTATTTTTTTTTGGGGGGGTGCTTTTTTTTTTTGTAATTATCAGCATGGGAATATATAAATATTATGAAAAACAGTGTTTCCAAATTTAAAAAAACCTGAACCTATTTCCTTGTTTTGTTGTTCTGCTGCTCTGTGAGTAAAACTGATCCTGTAAATATTGTTTGCTCTACCTACCCCAACAAGCCTAAAAATTTTGCTTCACAAAAATGCTTGCCGACCTTTAATCTAGAAGAACAGCTCTTCTATAACTTTGTTCTTTTCAAAAAAAAAAAAAATTCTCTTTAGCTCACTTGTTTTTTAAAACAAATTCAAATTTCCATGTCAAAATAAACACTAATTAAATACTAAAAAGTTACTACAAAAACTAATATTTTGATACATTTAACTACCTGAAAAGAAAACGAATCAGTAGAGTATATAAATGCTTCACTATTTTAGATTGAATCTCATTTTCTAAGCTTTTAGCATCCAATGAGTATGAAATATACAGAATTATTCAAAATGATTCATCTCGATTTAAAAATTCCATATTTTCAAAAATAAATGACACAGAATGATAAGTAATACGTGAATGCAAAGGGAAATATATATATATATATATATATATATATATATATATTTCACAAATGTTCGATATCACTTGCACGTATATTGTCTATTCGTTCTATAAATTCCTGCCAAACACGTGTTAAAGTGTCAGTGGTAACTGATTGTACAACAGCAGAAATCTGTTCAAATAAATTTCTGGGTAATGGCTGCGCACACACATTACCTTTTACAAACCCCCAAAGGAAGAAATCTTATGGGACTATATCAGAGGATTTATGCAGCTACCTGTGTAACATCAAGTCCTCTAGTCCACTGCGATCAATCCATCTCAGAAGTAGCTCAGTGAAAGCTTCTAAAACAGCTTTCGGGAAATAGCGTCGCAGGGAAAACACGAACCCCATCACCCCAATCGGCTTTTCACAATATATATCTTCCACATTATTTCTTTGCATTCATGTGTTTTTCATCATTCTCTATCGCTTATTTTTGAAAATGTAGAATTTAGAAATAAGATGAGTTATTTTGAAATACCCTGTATTTTGTTTCATTGCATGCTTTATTATTTATAAAATTTAAGAGCATCACATATATGTGTATCATTTCTTGATATGTATATTCTTTTTATAGTTTCCTTCATTTTAAACAAATATTAACATCTCACATCCGCATTTAAATAACTTGTACTTAAACTTTTTGTTGTTGTTGTTATTATTCTATGATTATAAAGAGGTAAGCAATTTTTTTTTATAAAATATATAATGTAATGCATTCCGAATGTATGAGTCTGTGTATCCTGTTTTCTTACATTTTTGAATATCTATTTAAACAATAATAAGCATGAAAATAAAAATAGAATTCGCAGGCAAAATGTTTCAAACGTCTCACTTATATTTCAAAAAATTGAAACTGAGGAAACTGTCCATGAAGTAAATGTAAATAAATATATGATACCACAATAGATTAGAGTAATTATTCTCTTAATGGGAACATTTGAACTCAAAACATATGTTGACAATCAAAAATATTCCTCCTTCAAAGAATAGCTAATGGATCTATAAAATGTTTATAGATCCATCGATGAAATACATATTAAGAATGCAAGCAATTGTATATAAATGTAAAAAGAATGGTAGAAACTAAAACAGGATTCTAAGAAATTAAAATAAGTAATACAATGAAGATAAATAAACTCAACTTCAATCTTTATTTTGAAAAGAATTGGGGGGGGGACGATGGAAGTAAAAATAAAAATAAATGAAGAAAAATTATTATAATTATCAATAAATTTATTCATATAGCACGAAATATTTTCACTTTTATCGCATATTTATGTAATTCATTTACTCGTTTTCTTATTTACTTGGAGATACGAGGTGTGGCTGTTAAATAATGAGACTGACGTTGTAAAACATTTTATTTTGATGTCATATATATGTACTTATTATCACCTTCAATATACACCCTTCCTCTATCCCTACAATGCTCCATGCGAATCTTCCGTTGTTCGAAACAGCGCTAGAAGTCTTCTTCTATCAGCTCCTTCAGGACACGTGCCACTTTCTCTTTCGCAGATTCAACGGATTCAAATATTGTTCCTTTTAATGCAGATTTTACCTTAGGAAAAAGATGGAAGTCACATGGCGCAAGATCCGGCGAATAAGATGGATGGTCTAATACTGGGATGTCATACTTTGCTAGAAACCTCTTGATAGACAATGTGGATCGACCCAGCGCATTGTCTTGGTGGAAAAATTTGCCGTACGGATTCTTTGTCAATTCCCACAGTCTCATCGATTGCATGAATACTTAACCGACGGACAGATGGAACCAGATTCCTTATTTTTTCGATATTGTCATCCATTTTTCACATGGAAGGGTGACACGAACTTAAATCATCTTCAACGTCTTCTTGAAAACGCTTAAACTACTCAGAAACACGAGCACGCTATAAACATTCATTGCCATATTTTTTTTTTCTAATAAATTATAAGTTTCAGTGGTAGTTTTTCCAAGTTTGTGTAAAGTTCCGCAATAATTCGCAGCTCACTTATGATTTTTCCAACGAAACAAAAAAAAAAAAAAAAAAACACCTCTAATGCTAATATAGCAACGAGTATATCGCTATACAAAAACGAGAGGCACTGCATTCGGAAAAGAAGGTTTCACGCTAAACAGCTGTCGGTTTCTCTGAGGAAAAACAACAAAGTCCGATATTTCTATGTAATTCAGTACTGTGCTGTTTATCGTAGGTTTTAATTGTCATATTTGACGTACAAACAAACTTTAAAACATGATATTTTACTCAATATTTTTACAAGTCTTACATTTTTTTAAAACGTTTTTCTGAATTTCACTTGGTATGTGTGTGTCATCAAATTTTCGATCGTTAATTTAACCAACTTCCCATTAAGTTAGAGCGCTGGAACTTTGGGAATCGTTCTTATTCGCCTAACAATGCAATATTTAGACATTTGCGACAAGTTTTAACTAATATTTCAATAATTTTTTTCTTAGAAACGTAATTTGTGTAGTAACCTGGCGCCATCTATGGGAGGTATATTGAATTACGCAGAGAGAGTGATCTTAAAGACGAGAGAGATATGAGGTTTTTTACAAAGTTTTAACTAATATTTAAATCATTTTTTTAATAAACTTTGTCACCATATAAAAACGTTGTTTTAAAAAACTTTGGTTTTTGTCTTGAATTATTTTTAAATTCCCCATGATATTTCATTAACCTTTTAGATAAATAAAGCAAAGAAATCACCTTTAACGTATAGCTAAGAAATTAAAAATATATTTGCTTATTTTGTTCTATACTATAAATTATTTTAAAATGATCACCCGACTTTGAGGATAGTATTGAGGAAGTCAAAATGCGTATAGTTAAACTATAAAAATATTTAAGAAATCATAATAATCTATTACAAAAGAATTTTTTTTTTTTTTTGCTTTTTTTAAATATTATTTCCGAAACCGTTTGCTATGGTGTTGATGTGAATGGTGTACAAAACGCTCTTTTAAAATAGTTTCCATCAGTATACAAGTAAAATTTCCAATCAAAACGAAATTTCAAAAGTAAAAACGAAATTTCAATTTTAATCTCATTCAGTGAATGTGACTTGGATTAAATAATAACTTTTTTTGATTGTTGTTATTCTCATATAACGTTCATGACAGTTACAAAAACAATTTTAAATATTTTAAAATTAAATTAATTTCGTTTCTAATCTTTTTTATAAACAGTAGAGAATAAGCATTTATATAAATATTCATTTCTCGGGGAAACGTAACCTAATGATTGTCGTAAAATGTTGGCACACTTATTCAACAATTGCTATTTATTTATTTCAGTACAATCTCTCAAACCTTTTAAATGAGAAAGTTTATACAATTAAACGAAAATTAAAAATTTAGCGATATCTGTGAATACTGTCAATTTACGTTTTCTCATCCAAACAATTTTCTATACAATATAATTTATTCGAAAAGTAAAAACGAGTAAAAAGATTCAATATTTCTTAAAGGAATTATGCTGTTGAATTTGAATGAAGTTCTCGAAAAAATTTCGCCGAGCTACCAAAATTCGCCAAAACCAAGTGAGCGACTCTTGGGTTCAAGTCCTGATTCCACCATAGCTCGCAAAGGCGGGTATAATAGTGTAAAGTGCACGTTAAAAAATTATCTCAAAGATTTCGAGTCGCTAAATGGCAGGACGAACGAAGCATCAAAACTCAGATATCATCCTCGTCATCTGAGCACATTTCGAAACTCCAAGTCTCTGAAAAAGATTACGTTATGATAAAAGAATGAATTACCAATGCACTAACTTTCTAAATATGGTTATGTATTAGCAGTATTGCATTATGGGAGTAATGTACAGGATGGTTAAAATTAAACTGATATTAATCAGAAGCCGGTAGCTCCAATTATACAGAACAAATCTAACACTTCAGATATGTGTTGTGTAGATCATGGGAGGCGAGGGTTAGCGGGAAAACAATGACGGCTGGAATTTTTTCTGAAAGAGGGCGCTGCAATCAAGTAAATAGTAAGACAAATAAAAAAAAAAAAACAGAAATTTTGCTTGCTACATTCGTATGTGCATGCCTTGTCTGTCAACAACAATTTGAAAGCATACCACCGCGTCATCAACGGTCGCGTACAACATTTCAGGAGGAATGAGGGAAAATGGACAGACGACGCTCGATTTCAGATTTCAATCATTATTTGCACACGTTTTATACACGCTATCTTTGAGTAAAACCCCCTAACAGAGGTCACAAAGATTCAGATCAGGTGATCTGGATGGCCAGATTGTTCCCCTAGGCTTTCCTGTATCACGAAAGGAAAGAGAGATAATCGAAAGAGACTTTCATCAGGGAAGTTCGATCGAATCAGATTTTGAACGTATATGAGCAGTTATTCCATTTTGAATTTTCACAGTGGTGGGCAAACTACCGGGACAACCTGTTCTTCCAGAAGTTTGCTATAGCATTCATTTTTTACTGTACATCAAGCTATGATCATAGAATTTTCCAAGGCCACGCGTCATCAACTTCCATTCTCGCCAAAAATCACCAAGCAAATTCAAGGCGTGTTTTGTGATAGTGAGGTTTCAGCGTTTGCATCACGTGGATCTTATACGGATGCCATTTTAAAATGTACCGCAAAATTTTTCGTACTGTCGACCACGGAATCTCCAACTCGGGTGACACTGATCAACCACTTACTGAAGAATAGATGGAACTGGAGGCTCTTTCAAACACAGCAGTAGCGACTTCTTCGACAGTTTCAGTCCCAACCGGTTTCCGTCCTCTTCCGGGCAGCACGCCCAGAACTCCAGTATCTTCAAATTTCATGATCATCTTCCTCAAATCAATCCTCGATATAAGGTCTTTTTGCAGATCCTTTAAGCTACGATATTCACGCAGAGCAGCTAAATGGTTGCTGACATTCTGATAAAACAGTTTTACCAATAAAGCTTGATCTTTTTTTTTTTTTTTTTTTTTTTTTTTTTTTGTAAGGGCATGATTAACGATGACAAACGCACGCTAAATGATTCTCTGGCTATGACTGCAAGTTTATATAGAGGTTTTACGGATTTGCATAAGGAATATTTGATAAAAACCACCTGGTGGTCAAAATTTGTACCAATTTTTATATAGTAGAAATATTTTCCCCATGGTCCATAAAGCATATATTCCAAGTTTCATCAAAATCCGATAAGCAGATCAGGTTCTACAGCCTCTGAATAGTGTAACTTTAATTATAACCCCCCCCCCGCGGTATATATTGCGTAGATACATAACTAGCTTTCTTTTTGGTTTATAGCAATCTTAATTGTTTTTGCTCCTAACAAGTCTTCTTCATTCTTCGGAAATCATACCAAATATATCCTTTTTAATAGATGACTTTGTTCATTTTTTTATTTAAAAGTTTAAACCGAAACTTTTCTCTAAATGTATTCCTAGTAATCGCTGAAGAAAAAAAAAACCAGGTCCCATTTTGCGGACTATAAGAAGGATAATTAATTTTTTTTCACTTCGTATGCTTCAAAATTATGTTTAATTGTAATAGATAGATCTGCGGATGTTATCATGCAAAAATTAATTTTCAAAACTCGTCGAGATTCTGTTTCATTGCAAATTCTTATATGTTCCATTACATTAGGGATGGCCAACCCGCGGCATTCATGTCTTAGTGTGGCATGGCGGAGTTCTAATAGTGGCACGCGAAAACTTCTTGATAAATTTTAAGAAAACTGAAATTTTTTTCTTATTGTCTTCTGGAATTCTGTCAAAATTCATAAAAAATCTTTTCAAACGCAACTAAATAAATCGTCCCTGAGAACGACGCTGTCTGACGCCAATACCACGAATACTTTAGACAGCGTCAGGGACGTTTTAAGGCATGGGCCAACTGGGCCCGGGCCCAGGGCCTCGCCTTTGAGGGGGCCTCGCCTCGTTCTCTACTCGGCCTCAATAAGATCATGATCAGAATAATTTTAATTGTCAATTGTTATTCCTGGACATAACTGGCTGAAGACAGTTACTACATTATAATTGTATTTACAACGTTTGTTGAGAATCGGGAAAATATTAGTTTTATTTCTAACGCGAGTTAAGTCCAATTTATTGATAAAAATGCTGCTGGGGAAGGACAGTCACAGACACAGACACTCCATCCGTCTTTAATTACAACGTTTTTCTGATTTCACTTGGTGTGTGTAGTCATCAGTGAATACGATGAATTGGTAACCAGCTACTCATCAAGCTAGAGTCGATTTTGGGAATCGTTCGTACGCCTACATGATTATTTAGAGTTTCGAGAAGTTTTTAACTAATATTTCAATGTTTAATAAGTCAAATACTTCTTTCCTCTCGGCGCTTTTAGGATTAGGGAAAAAATTTTCCTTTGGGAACACCGGGCACTCCCCACACCGCACGGAGGCCTCGTAAACTATTAGTACTCACAAAGGGAAATTTATCTCTTCTCGAGATATAAGGGTTGCTGACTTTAGTCAGTAATCATTCGACAAGAAAGAAAGTTTCCAATATTTGGCACATGTTCTATCACAATTATTTTTCTGAATTCTGGTTCCATTTTTTTAATTTTGAATGACTTTTACAAATTTTCAAATGCATGTTTTGATTTTATGAGATTATGAATTTTAATAGGCTCCACAATATCCTTAGTAAATTTTTAAAGTTAAAATAACCAACAGTTTAACTAATATTTCAATAATTTTGCTTAATAAACTTTGCCACCTATAAAACTGTTTTTAAAAACGTTGGGTTTTTTATATCGAATTTTTTATTTGTACACGTGAGTTAGGGATCGCTCATGAGATGGACAAAGAGATACACTTAAGCCCCTTAGATGCAAATACTCATTCTGATTTTACAGTTTCAGGACTAATAAAAAGAGAGTTGAAATGACCCTGAAGGTAATCACACTTTCAGAAGAAACAAGTGGTCTTAGGTTCTAAATCACAATTCATCTCTTTAAATTTAATTTTTTTGTACACAATAGGTAATTATGCTTTTATTTTTGAATTGCCTTGAGATTTATGATAATATACAAATATTTATATCGCATTAAAAGTAGTAAAATAATATGTAATTGTATTTGATTTTTTTTTATTGACAGAGTTATAAGAATAGTATCCTGTTTTAAAAAAATTCTGCTATTTTATTAAAACGTTTTTCTGAATTTCACTTGGTGTGTGTGAGTGTGTGTGTGTGAGTGTGTGTGTGTGTGTCATCAAATTTTCGATCGTTAATTTAACCAACTTCCCATCAAGCTAGAGCTTTGAAATTTTGGGAATCGTTCGTACTCGCCTAACAATGTAATATTTAGACGTTTGCGACAAGTTTTAACTAATATTTCAATAATTTTAATAAGTCAAAATATTCTTTCCTCTAGGCGCTTTTAGGATTGAGGGGAAAATTTCTTTCCCCCTCTGGGAACACCGGGCACTCCCCACGCCGCATGAGGTACCGTAAACCTTTTGTACTCACAAAGGGGAGATACTATCTCCCCTTTACTATCTCCGAGACAGTAGGGGTTGCTGACTTTTAGTCAGTAATCATTCGCAAGAAAGAAAGTTTCCAATATTTGGCGCCGTGTCTTATCACAATAATTTTTTCTGAATTCTGGTTCCCATTTTTTTTTAATAGAATGACTTAAAAACTTTCAAATGCATGTTTTGATTTTATGAGTATTATGAATTTTTTAATACGCTCACAAATGTCTCTTTTTTAAGTAAATTTTAAAGTTAAAAATAACAAACAGTTTTAACTAATATTTCAATAATTTTCTCTAATAAACTTTGCCACCAAATAAAAACGTTGGTTTCTTAAATCAAATTATTTTTTGTAAACTTTTTTCTCTCTCCCTCTGAACTGCATGAAATAATCTCTTAATTGCTTAAAAAATTATATAAAAACATTTTAATAGACTTTTTAGAATATTTTTACAATGATTAATATGCATAATTGCGCTCTTCCTTCATTCTGAATACATAGTGATCTTCCAAAAGAATTTCCGATGTGTATTGTCATTCAGAGAAATATTTTTATTTGCTTCTGATATGGAAAGCGTTATTTTACTCGTTTAAAAATTCAAATGACTGTTCGTTTTCATTATTATTGAAAACCAAATAAAAAAGAACATTTATAAAACGAATATATTACATTTCTACTGATTGTAGTTATGTAATATAAATGTAGGAAAACAATCATATAACAGGAAACCTACAGTTCGATTTGGTAATTAGGTAAATAAATGCCTGAACAACAATTTGATGTTTTAAGAGTAAATATTAAAAGTGGAAAAATTTTCGGTACAAAATAAGAGATTTTTAGGGTATAAGAACCCTCGCTAGAAATGTTCTATTTGCGCATGTTTGTTTAATCAGTTAATCAGATATTCCTACAGAAAATTGATATTTATTAATAATACTTTAATTTTATACATTTTTTTTATTTATAAACTTGATCACAAGTTTATAAATAAAAAAAATGTATAAAATTAAAGTATTATTAATAAATATCAATTTTCTGTAGGAATATCTGATTAACTGATTAAACAAACATGCGCAAATAGAACATTTCTAGCGAGGGTTCTTATACCCTAAAAATCTCTTATTTTGTACCGAAAATTTTTCCACTTTTAATATTTACTCTTAAAACATCAAATTGTTGTTCAGGCATTTATTTACCTAATTACCAAATCGAACTGTAGGTTTCCTGTTATATGATTGTTTTCCTACATTTATATTACATAACTACAATCAGTAGAAATGTAATATATTCGTTTTATAAATGTTCTTTTTTATTTGGTTTTCAATAAT
>BMAW01035729.1:143703-158112 GCA_019974015.1 Nephila pilipes | reverse complement strand
TTAAAAATTAAAAAAAATAAAAAAAAAAAAAAATCACGAAATTTTACACGTTGTTATGTGCATAATACGTGAGATAAGGCATAATGATTTTTAAAACAGTGTATTTATTTATTTACTTATTTTTAGTAGCAAAATAACTATTCTTTTAAGAATAACTCGTCCCCAAAATGCGAGTGTGTTATTTTAAAAAACATCTTAGTTATTTTTAGGATATAAATAAAAAGGGAAGCCATCATTTACTAAATTATTCACAATTTTTCTGTACATCATCTCGTGCAGGTTTAAAAGTGGATTCTAAGCTATAACTGGTCATTTATTTTAAGTTTTACTGGTCATTTATTTTTTAATAACTGATCATTTTATTTTAAAACTTCACTCGTGTGGAAAATGGGTATTCCAGTTAGTATTGATATAAAACCTTTGAGGCTACCATCAACACGACAACAAGAGTGTAATGTTAATCGTATGGAGTTTCGTACTTTTCTATTTACATCTAGGGCATCGCTTTTAATTGCATAGAATAAAAGGAATTCGAAAGAGCGAAAAAAAAAATGTTTCTCTGGTTTTCGATTTTTTTAAAAGTGTTTGCAAGTATTTTTAAATATTTTCATGAGCATGGATGCTTAATTAATGATAAATTATAGGCAGAGGATACTAGACTTCCTGCAAAAAATTAAAAATTAAGATGAATGAATTAGAGAAGCTACTTTTTTTAAAACTATCCTTTGGATTGACTTTTTTGACACATATTGACAAAGTAAATCTATTTCTCCAGAGTAAAAATATGGATATCTCGAAAGGTTTAAAATGATTAAAATCGTTAATGATATATATAAAAACCAAAAGAGACTCTTTTGACTATTATGAGTCAAAAACCAAGGAAGAGACCTTTATAAAGGAGTTTCAAAGTGTTCACAAGCGTGTAAGACAACCCCGCGTTAGGGTAATTTTCCTTGAATGAAATAGAGACACCGACACAACGTTTGAAAACAGCCACAGCCAGAAATTTAAAATAGAGAGAAATCTTTTTACCAATAATCAATTCACTAATTTACAATATATAAACGAGTAGTAAAAAATATGAGAAGCTTTTTGAAATGTTTGGATTTTTTCAAAATATTTTTAATTTGGTTGAGATAGATATTAAAATAGCATGCAAAAGAAAATATCAAAATTTTACGATAAAGACATCAATGGAGAGGAAATGAACTTGGAATGTAAGCATTTCAAGTCTTACATGATCATTCATGGCGAAAAGCTGAAGAAAAAGCAAAGAGAAGAAATGGAGAAAATTAAGATTAATAAAAAATATAATTCTACCAATGGATTAGTTTTTATTAACGTCGCACTAGAAGCAACACGAGGGCTATATTGGCGACAGACCTCGTAATTTTGTACCTCGGTCAAGTGACGAGAAAACACCTGAGCTGGCATCCCCCTCTTCTAACATCCACACCACGCCAAAGGAGGACTTTGGGCCCGACAGATTTAATGTGCATCAGCCCCGGCTACACAGTGGGTCTTTGGTAGCCAAGAATCGAACCCGCGACTGAACGAAATCCGCCGGCCACAATTCTACCAATGGAGATGAAGAACGGTTATTGGATGAGGGGACTGGAATTGGGATCAACACATTCTTTACATACAAGTGTAATGAAAAACTATTCACCGAGTTTCTCAGTATTGAAATAATAATGAGAATTTTGTTATCAATGATTATTACTAACGCGAGTGGTGAGCGTTCATTTTCAAAACTCAAACTGGTCAAAAACGAATTGAGAAATCGTATGACTCAATCACGTTTAAATAGTTTTAGCTTGATGAATATTGAAAACGAAATATTATTAACAATTGATTTTGAAGACCGAATTAATGATTTTACAAATTTAAAATGTAGAAAACGAATATTTATATAAAACCTCATTTTACTGTGGATTGTTTTTATAGATCTGTATATTCATATACACCAAATTAGATTAAAGGTTTGCAGGTGGGGCCTATTTTTTGATGAGGGCCCAGGGCCTCAAGAAGTCTTAAGACGTCCCTGGACAGCGCGGTAACAGGAGGAGACCAATGGTTTGAGTTGTTTTGATTTGGCTCGTTGTCGGTTGGTGCGAGAAGGAGGGTGAATTCACTGGCTCGATTGATTTTAAACAGCCGAGAAAGTCGTTAAGCTTTTTTAAGACTTTCTCGAATTTTGATATCGCACATCATTTAAAAAATCTTATTTTTATCATGAGTAAAACTTTGACATCGAAAAGAATATCTGAAGAGGAAATTCTGATTCGTGATGTTAATACTGAATGGGAAGAGCAATTTTTGTTTGCTCAGCAAAATACTTCCCAGCATGTTTGTTTGATATGTGGAAGTTGTATAGCAGTGCTCAAAATTTTTTATCTGGACCGACACTTCAAACAATATCATCATAATTTCTGCAGAAAATATACAGTCAATTCTCAGATGCGAACAGATTTTATCAATAAAAACGAAATCATTAGCCGACCAACAATCCCTATCCTGAAATAGAGACTTTGGTGGCAGTTTCTTAAAGCTCGCAATTAAAAGCCTTATTCTGACGGATAAGAGATAATCAAGCATGTTAATTTATTCCCAGAATGTCGGTGATATAAACTCAAAACAATGATCGATAAAATAGCTCTGTCTCGAAATACAATCATACGTCGTTTAGATTATATGGGCCAGAATGTTGGCCCACAAATTGTCTCTGGACAACAATGCTGAAAATACTTTTCATTAGCTTTGAATGAAAGCTGTGACATCGCAGACAATATGCAGTTTAATATATTTGTGCGTTAGGAATTCAATATCGTGGAAGAGCTTCTTGATTTGAGTCACGAAGTTTTTAACTACAGGCGAGGTCGTTTTTAAAGAATTTAAAAGTGTCATTGAAGTTAACAAAGTAGATTGGGGAAATTAGATTGTACTTGCACATATAAAGCGCCTTGTATGGTTGGTAAGATAAAAGATTCTGTATTATCCATCAAGAACCTCCATACGTGCCAAGGACTTAAATTTGTCTTCTATTGTTGATCTTGTAGCGTGCTGTTTCAACAAAATAAAAGCTTTGAATCGACAACGATTTCGACCTCTGCATCGCTACTTATTGTTAAAAAAAATTCAATCTCTTGTGGGTTACAGTGAAATCAGTCCAACAAGGAAGATAATGGCAAATGGTACTTTATTCACATATATTCAGGACAAGGCGAAACACAGGCAGCTAATCTGTCCGATTAGCGACAAAATCAGGGAACAAAGCACTTGACAAATTAACGACACAACCGGGGGGAAACAGTATTTATAATGACAATCATAGCCCTTTCAATAACTTATTTACTAGTTCGCATTACCGACGAATCTCCAATGTAATACTTTGCACGGACTCTGACAATACCTACAGATTTCCCGGCAGATTCAGGCTTCTACTCAGCAGATTCGCTGATCCAATTCCGTCAGCTTCACTCGGCTAATTCCTAACAGATTCAGTCAGACTTCACACGCCTTCGTAATTGTAGCTGTTCCAGCCTGGTGTGACGTAAAATGGAAAAGTCAAGAAAATTCTATAACTTTCAACCTTCTCCAGTTTTCGGGAAAATTTCATCGTTTGGGGGAACCTTCATTTTGAGGCCAAGTTTCTCACCCCCATCGCTAAATCTGTCGCCAAAGTTGAGGGATCATTGCTCTCAAGTTTTCCTAGGTGACCAATGACATCTCTGTAAATGTCTCTTTTCCTTTATAAGAGAGTAACTGTGCAGGAAATCATCATCGTAGATTCGTAACATTATGATCAGAGCCATCGAAACTCAATAAATGTTCATTTAAGAAAGAGTCGCTTAATAAGAATCAAACCAATATTTTTCTATTTTATAGAATGACAATTATTACTGTGATTGTCGCTAGGTTACCAACTCGCGTCCTCAACCCAAGATTATAACTGAAAATTCAACTTATCTCAGTCACAACGAAGTTGGATCAGAGTCAGGAACAATATATATAAACTGGCTGAGTCAAATATCAGCTTTTTGATGATCATGTAACTTTTCTGCACCAATATTGCGCGCACTACTGCATTACTAACCTTCATTCTTCTCTCAGTACATTAAAACGTCGAATCTCTCTATTTCATCATTTACTGTTCCCTACACTTCTTATATATAGCAATGCTGATTTACATAAGACTCAATTAATTCACAAAGCGAGGCTTTCCCATCAAATAACATCATAAAGTAGCCCAAAAGTTAACTGAAGGGAAGAAAAGCGCGCGAGAATCCATTACAATACATACATACCGAAACAATTACAGTTTCATTTTCTCTTTCGATTTTGGGACAAATAATGAAATTTAAAAGACTGCTACAGTTAAAACTGTGTACCTTTATTTTTTCGAATTAAAAACATCATTTGCATATTTAAAAAAAAGCAACTTTCAATCTTTCAAATGCCCAAAAGAAATCACAGTGTTTTCGTGAATGATTTTGTTTTCTAACTTAATTATAAAATAGAACAAACTTACTTTCAGTTACAACAGGGGGGGGGGGGCTCCAATGTACAAAAAAAAATCTGTTCAGTGATATTATACTAATGCAACGCTCTTACTAATATTTTGTGCAAGAACAGTATATATACTATTTAATTCAACTGCAATAGATTTTCAGGGATTTGGCCAGAAAATTGAAAATGTTCGATTTTAATAATAATAAAGAAGCGAATATAACTGCATACAAACGGTAAAGTTACTATATTAATAACTATAATAAAATAAATTGCATAACTTAATTATCGATTAATATAATTTAAATTTGTAGCAATTATTAAATCAGTTACATTAAGTTTTTTGCCTGATACCGAATCAATCATTTTTGTCGTTTAATTACACTTTCGTTGCAGTAATCATTTGAATTAAAAGTGTAAATGTGCAACTTATGTTTAGAATTATGAATTTAAGACTGTGATGCAAAGTTTAATCAAAAACAAAATATAATAAGTGCTGTAGTTGTCAGAAAAATATGTAATGTTCAGTATTTTGATTTTCAGTGATTATCACCTTATATAACATCAATAATTTGGTTTAGAGATTGTAACACTCTCTTTTAACAAATGTATAAGAAGCATTTCCGAAATAATCAGTTCAATTTACTTTATGGAAAATGTATAATTCTTATGAAGATTATAGGATGGAACTAAAATACATTAATATTAACTGTGATCTATATAATCTTTAATTAATATATTTGGTTTTAGTAAAAATCTTAAAAAAATGTAATGATACTTATAATTGCATTTACGACAGACACGTAACACTTATTTCAAGTATAATGTACACTAATTGCAACACCAGGAAGAGACGATTTGACGAAAGTCAAAATCACATGAAAGGAAGAATGGGTTGGGATCTGCAAATGATTAGTATTTCAGCGCATTTAGACGATGCAGGAGGGAGAAAGGACATCTGAAGATCTGTATAAAAGAAAAGTTGTGTAGAGGATTTCTCACTCGAAAAACGATTTATAAGACCAGAGTTTACTCAGAATATCGTGTTATGCCTCGAATAAGAAATACTTCTGCAAGTGTCGGAATTCGATAAAGGTAGGATCGTTGCCAATCGAGAGTATGGATTATCGTTCCATGATATTGCCCATCGCACTGGTCGAAATCCAACTACTGTAATGCGAATATTGAAAAAATGGTTTGCTGAGGGTCATACTGAACGGCACGCAGGACCTCAACTCCCTCCCATGACTGACACCAGAGAGAACAGACATATTTTTATGTCAGCCCAAAAAACCATGCAACCATATCACGAAACCATTTGTCAAGAAAGGCGCATATTTGCAGCACACATAGTATTCGTTCGTAAGGTGTGACAACGTTTGCAGCTGCGTGAGCTGTCAACACGGCAAACATTACTTCGGCTTCCCTTGACAATGCAGCATAGAGAGAGACGGCGATTCTGGTGCGCCGAACGACAAAGCTGGTTACAGGAGTTGTATAATATCGTTTTTTTTTTTTCCCCATATGAGTCCCGATTCTGCGTGCAGTATTCTGATGGCCGTATACGTGTCTGAAGGCTCCGATCAGACCACTTGTCACCTGTTTGCGTTCTATATCGGCATAAGGGTCCTGCACTTGGTGTGATGGTTTGGACAACCGTCAGGTACACGACATGCACATCCCTAGTTCGGATCGACGGTAATTTGAACGCAGGTCGGTACATTTCTGATATCTTAGGTCCAGTGGTTGTGCCCTATCTTCAAGGCCTGCCATACGCCATCTTCCAATAAGATAATGCAAGACCCTTATGGTGAACGTCGTGTTCGGACCTTCCTCGATACACAGGGTATTCGATTGTTTCTCTGGCCCGCAGTCTCCTGATCTGTCACCCATTGGAAACATCTGGTCATGAGTTAATGAAAGGCAGGCTCAACCTCTTCCACTCTCTCCAGCTAATACGATTGATGAAGTGTGGCATACACTTGAAACAGCATGGAATGTGTTGCTTATTTCTGTAATCCAAGCCCAGTTTGATTCCATGCCTAAATGGGTAAGGGCCGTTTTGGCTGTCAGGTGGGGCAGCTGTTTCTACTAACTTCGTACCCCTGTAAACCCTAAAATTGTTTTCAAATTTAATCATTTTGTCTTCATGCCATACTATTTACGTAAAATAAATATCTTTTTTGTATTTGCTTTCCTTCATGGTGTTGCAGTTTCAATAGCCAGCAGTGATTATTTACAACAAGTGCTTACATTAATTTAAAAGTTCAAATGATGTTGATTTAGAAAGATGGAATTTATTTGTTTTCATTCTTCTTCACATGCTAATATTCTCAATGAGATTAGAGTTGATTGAAACAATCGTTTTCGTGTTTTGTCATACGAAAACAATGAATATTATTGAACCTCATGAATTCTATAGAATAAACCAAAGCATGTTATAATACAATTTAAATAAGAACACGATTTATTGAAAAAATAAGTTTCAGCAAAACATTTTAATTCAGTTTAAGAAACAATATTTTATTAATAATTATTCCAATTATCTCAATGCTTAAATTTTATGAGATGCATAATTCACTATTTTAAATAAAAATAAATTGAATTAAATTAAGAAATTAACTTTAATAATTAAAAGTGAATTATAATTAGATTTAAATTTTTCACAGTTTATGTTTCACGAAAAACTAATTTGCATTTTGTTATTTTTTAAAGAATAAATTAAGAAAGTTTTATTTACAGAATTTGGGAAAAATTCAGTATTAGTTTAATTCAGGTCCTCTCCTTTCAATTCACTGAATTAAAATTTATTTTTATAAAGTTATCTTCGATAACACAAATTTCCCAGAAAAGGAAACAGAACCACACAATTGAAATAAAAAGTTACCATTATATATATAAATTTTTATAAACACACACAAAACATTTTCTTCTTGGAGAATTTGTAAATTATTAATAAATATAAATCTATGAATCATAACTCTTTTTCAGTTGAATACCATTTATCATAATTTACAAGTTACCAAAATTTCATTCAGGAAAAAATGCAAAAACTTAAAAAAACTTTTTTTTTTTTTTGAAAAAATATTCCGGCACCATCTGTCACACTCAACCTGAAATATGTCAATAATTAACAAAAATTAATCTGAAAATTTAAAAAATTGAGTAACAACACAAAATTATATTCTGGCTATGCTATCCTATAGAAAGAAGTATATATTTCTAAACTATTCAATTTTGCACCAATCAATCAATTTTTTCCTGTAAAAAATGCGTTCGAATAGATTACTCTCATATAAGTATTTTAACATAGAAAATTAAATATCCATTTTACGTAAAGACGAAAAATCGAGTTTAGTTTAGTTTTTATTAACGTCGCACTAGAAGCAACACGAGGGCTATTGGCGACGGACCTCGTAATTTTGAACCACGGTCAAGTGACGAGGACGACACCTGAGCTGGCACACCCTCTCCTAACATCCACACCACGCCAACGGGAGGACTTTGGGCCCCGAACAGATTTAACGTGCATCAGCCCCGGCTACACGGCGGGTCTTTGGTGGCCAAGAATCGAACCCGCCACTGAACGAAAACCGCTGGTCGCGAGTCCACGACCTTGACCACTAGGCTACCGCGGCCCAAGAAAAATCGAGTATTTGTTTTTATTTCAAAATTCTAAGAACACTAACTAATTAGATTATATGTGTTATATCAATAGTAATTTATATTAAAATTGGAGCATTTGTATCAGAAAACGAGGTCAAATTTGGGTCCTATTCTTCAACATTAGTCAAATACAGATATATATATATATATAAAGAAAATTATTAAGAAGTATAAAATATTCAATTTAAAATTCACAAGTTATATTTTTTATATAGTGCTTTCATATAGTCACTATTAGTAGTTGTAATTCAAGAATCACTAACATTAAGATCTGTAAAAAAAAAAATCTCACATAAAAAATTATTATGACTTATAAATGCAATTATAAACATATAAATTCAATTGTTTTGTTTAACCTCTGGTAACATAATTAGTCTTAGACTTTAAATCTTATAATTTTAATCCATAATAAGATGACAAACCAAATATAGTTTCCACAGGTTTCCATAAAAAAGTCAATTCTAAAACCAAAAATATAGGTCTGAATACCCTCAAAATTTTCGAGAAATAATGGAGGTCCCCAAAACCTTAATCTATGCATCAAGCCAATATTACAACAATAAAAAATAGCTGGATGAAACCATATATTCTATCAGCAAATACATATCTAACATTAAAATCTTCCCAAACAACTTTTTCTCCACTAAAGAATCTAAAATTTTTTACTAATTAACTTTTTGTTTTTGAATCAACACTCAATCACGAAATTACCATAGTTAATAGCAAATTGTTATTTTTGATAAAAAAAAAAAATGTATATCATACCACATGATGTCCAAGAAAAATAAAACAAAATTAATATAATTCATTTTTGAAAACTGAATTAATATCTATATTTATATTATTCAGTATAACTATTATTTACAACAAATAATGGTTTAAATACAAACAGTAAACTTATGAAATTAACACCTCCACAAACAAGTATGGTTATAACAAACATTTAACCCATCCATAGATCCAACCATCATGATTATTTCCCTTAATAAATGTCTTGAGTAGTCATAATGTTATACTTAAATATATGAAAATACAAAAAAACTGTCCTATCAAGATACTTGTTGGTACTAAGAAGTGATTTAAGGAAGGAACATTTTAAACTGTTCGTGAATGTGTTAACAAAATATCATAATAAATTTGACATATCCATGCTATACCTGATATATAAAATCTATATTTTTAATTAGTCTTCAGTGAAACCCAATTAAATTTGTAATCTTATGAACATTGGTCAAAATATTGTATCAGACAATGACAGTTCCTTTTTATAATACAAAATATTCATATGTATTATAATTATAGTGCCATCATGAGAATATAAACTCTCTTTATAACAGAATAAAAATTATTTTGATATAAGTATGATACATAAAATAACTCCCAATCTATGTATTAATATATTGCAACAGGTACTTTTACTGTTGTAACTGCCGTGAAATATAAATACTGAGCATAATACATACCAGCTGTAAAAGTGCAGTTATAATTTTTTACATAAGTTATGTAAAGCATGTGATAAATAAGGATTGTCATTTGCAAAATATTTTTTGTGTAACAACTTTTCTAGCAATTTTCATAGGATGTTCAATCTATTGAAGAGCTCTTTCAAAACTACAACTATTATTTATACAACAAAAAAATAATAGGTACTTCAGTTTTTAAGCATACTTCAGTAGTCCTAATAATCAATGAGGATATATATTACCCTCTTTCACAAAAAGGAGGGGAAAAAACTCTTTCCAGTCTAGTGATAAATCGAAACAAAAAGATATGACAGTAAATAACAGTTACTTCAGAATGGTTCCAATTAGAAATAAGAGTAAGAATTAATCGATTTACAACAAATAAATGTTTTTACAAAATATATTTCCAAAATAAAAAGAATCTTGTTAAAAGAGTATAAATTTTCAAAAAAGAGATGTATATTTCTTTAAAATTCCTTTTATTATATACTTCGATTAATTAAAAGTCAGGAATAATAACTATGTGTTATTAAAACTCATTGCCTGCATGTAGTTCTTATAATACAATACATAGATCTTCTAATATTATATATAATGAACATTTTAGTAAAAATTTTACAACTTAATCATAACAATTTTTATTTATGTATAGAATATATGTTTTTGACAAAATTAACCCCTTATAATTTGAACCACAGTCAAAATAATGAAGATGACACTTTGGTTAGTATACCATTCTAACTTCCACACCACATAAGGATTTTGAGTCTTGAATCTTAGTTCCATTTTATAAGCAGAAGCTCTCATTATTCTGCATAACAGTGAGTGAGTGTGAGTGAATGTAAAGGTTTTTGGTGCAAGAGCCAGATGTGGCTATCCTGTACCAAACAAAATTTAACTGTGATCTAGACATGAAAAAGACAAAAATTGGTTCTGCGTAACAGATTTTTAATGGAATTGGAACTCAATTACACAACACGAGTTGAAAATTACAAACCGTAAAATTCCCAACTACCAGTCTTATACATAGCATAAATGAAAATAAATGTTAAAAAGTCACTAAATTGATAAAAAGACATATTAATAAAAATCACAATAATTTTATTAATAGTCACAAGCTTTGCTAATGGTTTTACTAAGATTTGTAGGTATAAGTCACCGAGATCAGCAAGCCTAACTTCTACAAAAATTAGCACCATGTGCATTTATTATTTATGAGAGGAAATTAGTTTCCTGCTCAATTCAAAACAAACATTTACCTTGAATCAACTTTGAAGGTAATCAATGAAAACCAATTCTCTTAAAATGGGACAGATAATAATAGAGAAGAGATGCCAAGTAGCAATTACAGTAAACATTTATTTTATGATTGGTCTTGTTTTTTTTATTTTTCTCCCAAAATATACCCAATTTAAACAAATTCTTTAATAATCCATTTACAGCTCCTATGAATTTTTAGCTAATTTATTGGACATTTTTAACTCATGATTTTTATATTGTTTGATGTATCACCTTTTTTTATATGCAGTATACACTAATTTAAATGTAAGATTTTCAGGAGATAATATTTACTTGCCCTAGGTTCAAAATTACGATTCTAAATCAATATTCAAACCAACCACTATCTTAGGTTCTCAGAGTAAAGACAGTTACAGAAGATGCAAAGTAATTAGCTTTAGAAAGCAAGAAGGGTGGAATGAATGATTGTTTACTAACATCCCACTTGGAAGCAATACAGGCATTAATGACGATAGACCTCGGAATTTTGAGCCTTTGTCGATGGCTAAAGACAACTTTGAGCTCTAGCACTCCACTCTTACATATTGCATCACATCAATGAGAGGAAATTGAGCCCAAACAGATTTAGTATACATTCATCCTGATATACAATGGGTCTTCAAAGTATTAGGAGTGAAATAAAATAACACCAGCCATTAGTTCGTGATTTTGACCATTCTGTTACAATGAAAAATTAGCAAGTTAACTAGTAGGACAGTTTACCCTTCAATACATCTTAAGTGTCTTCATTTGATATTTATTCAGAAATAAAAGATAATGACAACTTACAACAAATTAAACAAAAAAAAAACTTAAAAAATGCATATATTACAGTTTAGTTCCAATTTCCTTAAAAAACATCCTTTTTTTTTTAAAAAAAATCTTTCCAACTCTGTTGATTTTAAAATGTTTAATGAAAATTTTGAAGATTGCTAACCAAAACAAATTAAACTACCAACTGAGAATTCTAAAATAGTTATTTTTTCTAAGAATGACAGACTTGTTTCTTTTTATAAGAAATAATTCCAAAAAAACAAAACAAACACAATTTTTTCAAAAATATATTTTCAAATACATATCAATTTTAGTACAAAGCACAAAATATATTCAATGATACATTTTATATTGACTTAAAGATATGATATGGTACATTTTCATAGTAACATTAATATCTTTGGAATAACAGAAACACAAAAGTTTCAAGTTAGGAAAAAAAAAAAAAAAACTTTATTGTAGTAAAAACAAAATTTTTAATCTATAACTAAAAAAAAACAAAGCAAACCAGTATATGAAAATGAGATACACTAAAGACATGTACCAAAACTATAACAAATTAAATACCTTATAACATTACAATATTACTTAGTAATATTATGAAGTATTTAGTAATTTTAAATGCTGTAATGTCACACACACAAAGCAAAACACAACTTAAAAAATCATGCATATAAAAATCAAAATACAACTACACATAGCAACATTATTCAAAATTTAATTACTTTTCAATTATATAATTTTTGCAATTCGAGTAAAAATTTTACTTGCATATGAAAATAATCAAATCAAATATTTTTCAATAAGTTTATAATTTATGTTAACATTTCTGAAGTTTCAGATCTAAAAATACCTTTTGAAGCATATTTAATCTCGCATAATTTTAAGGACACAGTATTAACATTAAATTAGTTACATTTATAATTGTTTTATATATATATATAAAAAGCAGTACAAAATTTTGATTTGGCTTTATTAGTAACATATTTCTAAAGCAGTTTAGGAAGTTTACTATCTTTCCCCTTAATAAAAGAAACCAGATAGCTTTAGTTTCAACAGCAATTAATAAGGTCACACATATTTACACAGCTCCAAAAGAAAGAGCAGTAAAGTTAAGATTTTCAGGATCTCGTTGCATATATTCCTTGCATACTCTGGCAGCATCACTAAGAAAGCTACCTTGTGATGTTGTTCCGTGAAGAACTGGAGAAGATTTGCGACCATCTAACTCATACAATTTCGAATTGACTTGAACTAAGGCTATAAAATGAAGGTTACATTTATCATCCAGATTTGGAGCTTCAGTTTGTCCTTGTTCAGCACTTGATTCATGAGCTGAACTTATTTCATTGCTATTTTCCAAAAATTCTGCTCTTTCCTTAGGCGACAAGGATTTTGTGTCATCAATAAATTTTTTTATTATAGAATCTGGTCTCAAGTCCAATTTTTCAGCACAATTAGCAACAGCATGAATTAAAGCAACTGTGCCGCATGCATTCTTAATCGTTTGAAACATGAAATACACACTTGCATCAACTCCTTGCTCACCAGAACTGATGATTTCCTCTTGCTTTTTACAATATTCTTCGTATTTTTCTGAGACCGGGAACAGAAGTAACACAGCAAGCACTGGACTCGGAACTAGTTGCAAAAGTTCATCGTCAAGAGATACAATATCCGATATTCCATACACTGAAGGAACACCCAGGTGTTCCAAAAAATTATTCATAACATCTGGATTAGATTCTAAAGGTAACCATTTAATAGCAGACATCTTAATGGGTTTGGAATAACGGAACGAAGTTCACAATTGCAGAAAAAAAAATTGGCAGAATTTATTTAATTCTTTTCAAGAACTAATTTTGAAAATAAACAAATTTATTATTATTATTATTTTTTAGTATAAACAATTTAATGCGCAACTACACGTTCACAGAAAAAATGTATAACTAATCAAAATACTCAAATGGCAAACCGTTAACAAATCATGAGATGCATATGATCTGACACTAGAAGCCGCCTAAACGTATAAAAAAAATATTAATCAATGTTCTAAAAATATTTTGGAAAATAATTTTGAAATATTATTCCAAAAATTGTGTGACAAGAAATATTGCGAATAAAATAAGAGAAATTTTTGCAATCAGAATTTGTTTAGATAAAATGAGTTACTTTAATTACTGTCATTCGTAATAGAATATTAATGTCAGACAAAAATAAAAAAAAATTATCAATATTCTAATAACTAATATAAATCTAATTTTTCACATCAGAAAAAGAAACGGTGATATTTGTAGCCCATATCCCTCCAGACCAATAACTTGAGAAATTTTGATTAATACAGGATATAGGAACGTAGTGGGGAGGACGTGTAATGCTCGATTTTTTGTGTGACAACAGAGTAATGGTTGCTAGTAAATGTCTTGCTTCTTTTTTAAGATCGCCAAGGTAATCATTCTTTATATTATTCAGAAAATGGGCACGTTCTGCGAAATGATCTCGCGTTAAAATATGGTGAATGTGTAGTTATTGAAACTGAAATTGGTGTTTCTAAAGGGTTAGTTAATTTTTAATTTTATTTTGTATATATTTCTGTATTCTTACATTGTATTTTACTTATTTGATTAGTTGCCTATTTCAGAATTTTAAAGTATTAATGAGGAGTACATCGTTTGTTATATATATATATATATATATATATATATATATATATATATAT